>CANNZV010003125.1:0-72168 GCA_947561585.1 Caprella mutica | reverse complement strand
AGAGTTCACTATAGAGGAGTTCACTATAGAGGAGTTCACTATAGAGGAGTTCACTATAGAGGAGTTCACTATAGAGGAGTTCACTATAGAGGAGTTCACTATAGAGGAGTTCACTATAGAGGAGTTCACTATAGAGGAGTTCACTATAGAGGAGTTCACTATAGAGGAGTTCACTATAGAGGAGTTCACTATAGAGGAGTTCACTATAGAGGAGTTCACTATAGAGGAGTTCACTATAGAGGAGTTCACTATAGAGGAGTTCACTATAGAGGAGTTCACTATAGAGGAGTTCACTATAGAGGAGTTCACTATAGAGGAGTTCACTATAGAGGAGTTCACTATAGAGGAGTTCACTATAGAGGAGTTCACTATAGAGGAGTTCACTATAGAGGAGTTCACTATAGAGGAGTTCACTATAGAGGAGTTCACTATAGAGGAGTTCACTATAGAGGAGTTCACTATAGAGGAGTTCACTATAGAGGAGTTCACTATAGAGGAGTTCACTATAGAGGATGTTCACTATAGAGGAGTTCACTATAGAGGAGTTCACTATAGAGGAGTTCACTATAGAGGAGTTCACTATAGAGGAGTTCACTATAGAGGAGTTCACTATAGAGGAGTTCACTATAGAGGAGTTCACTATAGAGGAGTTCACTATAGAGGAGTTCACTATAGAGGAGTTCACTATAGAGGAGTTCACTATAGAGGAGTTCACTATAGAGGAGTTCACTATAGAGGAGTTCACTATAGAGGAGTTCACTATAGAGGAGTTCACTATAGAGGAGTTCACTATAGAGGAGTTCACTATAGAGGAGTTCACTATAGAGGAGTTCACTATAGAGGAGTTCACTATAGAGGAGTTCACTATAGAGGAGTTCACTATAGAGGAGTTCACTATAGAGGAGTTCACTATAGAGGAGTTCCACTACATTGTGTAGGATAATATGAATATTTATATCTATTGTTCTTTCCTTTTCTTTCCACAGAATGATATTTATAGGAAGACAATTGATGACAACAAGTTAACGGAAGAGGAAAACAAATCTAAAAACAACTACCGGAAAAAACACCGATTGAGAGGTAACAATTTTTATTGTTTGTTTTAAAAAAATTAATTTAATTTTATAATTCATATAATTTTTTTATGTGAAGTGTTGATTATCAATAAACAACGAAGCCATTACTTCATATGAATTATACAATTATTAATTACAAAATTTCAACAATTCATTAAAAGAAAAGACGCAACAAAATCGGAACGCAACATTTTTTTGTTATATAACAAGTAGCTATATTATGCTATTGAAAAGGCAAGGCAATTGTTTTTTTTTTATTCCCATTTATTATGTTTACTACTACAGTACCTGTTATTGAATCTAAATTATATTCCAATGCAAGAATGTATTATGGATAAACATATTCTGATTAAACAAAAAAACTGTCTCACAAAAGCCGGGATATAATTTTTTTAAATAATAATTAGTGTCAATATTATTGTAGCCCGTAGTCATTATACTGCCACAAATGATTTGTTTCTCCTTTTAATATGTATTTCTTAATAAAAAGTGTAACACACGGACAGACGGAGAGACGGACGCGGCTCTTATTATTGTACAGATTTCAATTATCTATCTACTTATCTACTTATAATTTCACTCGTGTGTTTATTTATTTATTTGGTGTCCGCTTTTACACTACGGGTATTAAACATGAAGAATGTAACTATGATACGCACGGGAATATATTGACTTGATATTTCAATTCCCCTGTTTTTATTCAATTTTTTAAATGTATTTTATCTACAAAATAAATTAGACTATGCAGAAAATTTAATTTTAATTTAATTCATTAAAAAGTAACCTAATAACGGGTATTAAATTGGCATTGATGATGACAGGTTATTTTTAACGGGAAAGTGCACTAGTCTATAATAACACATTTTAAATATTTAATAAAATAACAGAAGGAGAAGAATAGCTTCGACAATCTCAGTTGAAACTTAAGGGCCCCGTCATACGAGCGTTTTTACAGCGTTACTTTTACCATATAATAAGTTATCATAAATATTAATTCTTATATGAGTTCGCGTGACCGGACAATTGTCACCCTCGGACAATTGCCACCCCGGACAATTGCCACACCTCGGACAATTGTCATCCCCAGATAATTGTCACCTCGGACAATTGCCACCCCGGACAATTGTCACACTTTGGACAATTGCCACACCTCGGACAATTACCACTCCCGGAAAATTGCCACACCTCGGACAATTACCACTCCCGGACAATTGCCACCCCGGACAATTGCCACACCTCGGACAATTACCACACCTCGGACAATTGCCATCCCCAGATAATTGTCATCCCGGACAATTGCCACCCCCGGACAATTGCCACCCCCGGACAATTGCCACACCTCAGACAATTGCCATCCTCAGATAATTGCCATCCTCAGATAATTGTCATCCCGGACAATTGCCACCCCCGGACAATTGTCACCCCCGGACAATTGCCAACCCAGACAATTGCCATACCTCGGACAATTGCCCCGGACAGTTGTAACCCCGGACAATTGCTACCCCTGGACAACTGCCACCCCAGACAATTGTCGCCCCCTTACAATTGCCACCCCCGGACAATTGCTGCCCCCGGACAATTGCCACACCTCGAACAATTGCCATCCTCGGACAGTTGTAACCCCAGACAATTGCCACCCCGGACAATTGTCGTCCCCAGACAATTGCCATCCCCGGACAACTGCCACCCCGGACAACTGCCACCCCCGGACAACTGCCACCCCCGGACAATTGCTGCCCCCGGACAATTGCCACTCCTCGAACAATTGCCATCCTCGGACAGTTGTAACCCCAGACAATTGCCACCCCCGGACAACTGCCACCCCGGACAATTGTCGTCCCCAGACAATTGCCATCCCCGGACAATTGCTACCCCCGGACTATTATAACCCCGGACAATTGTCACCTCCGGACAATTGCCACCTGCGGAAAATTGACATCCCCGGACAGTTGCCATCCCCGGACATCTACCACCCGGACAGTTGCCACCCAAATAATTATTATCAGGCCTCTTAATTTGAAAGATAATGATAATACATGCATAGTATTTTTATACGATTAATTAATAATTATTTACATTTTAAGACACAAATTTCTTCTTCCACCATTTATGTTATTTTAGTTAATTATTCCAATTGGTGATATAATAAATTACATCTTGTGTTAAGGTGCACTTTAAGCTTCGACTGAGAGTGTCGAAGATTTACTTTCCCTTCTGTTGTTTATATCTATACTAGTGTACTATCCCGTTAAAAATAACGGGTCATCATCAATACCAATTTATTAGCCGTTATTAGGTTACTTTTTAATGAATTCAATTGAAATTAAATTTTCTGCATAGTCTAATTTATTTTATAAATACAATACATTTTAAAATAGAATAAAAACAGGGGAATTTAAATATCAAGTCAATATATTCCCGTGCGTATCATAGTTACATTCTTCATGTTAAATACCCGTAGTGTAAAAGCGGACACCAAATAAATAAATAAACAAACACACGACGTGTGTTTTTAGGATAGATTATAAAATTGGTATCATAGATAATTGAAATAAATAGTTGTAATAATTGGCAATTGTCCTAGCACCATGACTTCATAACTAACTAATAAATTGTTTTAAAAATACAGTGTTCGTTTTTAAATGACTCTTTATAACGGTGCTAGGATAATTCGTCACGGAAACAATTCGTCAATGGGACAATTCGTCACGGGGACAATTCGTCACGGGGACTATTCGTCACGGGGACAATTCGTCACGGGGACTATTCGTCACGGGGACAATTCGTCACGGGGACTATTCGTCACGGGGCCAATTCGTCACGGAAACAATTCGTCAATGTTACAATTCGTCACGGGGACAATTCGTCACGGGGACAATTCGTCACGGGGACAATTCGTCACTGGACAATTCGTCACGGGGACATTATTTGTAACGGGGACAATGTGTCACGGGGACAATTCGTCGTGTACAATTCGTCGTGGACAATTCATTGCAGACAATTCGTCGCGGGCAATTCATTGCAGACAATTCGTCGCGAACAATTCATTGCGGACAATTCGTCGCCATATTTTATATTATTAATTAGTTTCCTGTTTCATTTCACCATTTATTCGCCATAATTCCCATTTCTTCCAAATCTTCAAATTAATAAATGATACAATACGTATAAAACTTGTTTTGCAATACAAAAGATTTTTCTAATGAATAAGTAATCTTCCATTATTTTGAAATTAATTATTCCACATTTCAAAATAAATTATTGAACATTTGAATTAAATAAAAGCAATTAAATAATATCAAGACTTGGTATCAACAATACGAGTAATTTATATAAATCTAAAAACATCAGTTCGAACCAATTGAAGAATTAAAAATTGGTATAAAATCGTGTTTAATTTGTTTTAAAAATATATAAATACGAATATAGAAAAAATATTGAAAATTGTACACAATGAATTGTTCCCGCGACGAATTGTCCGGACACGTTTTATAACGTCTGTCATTAAATTTATATACTCTATGCTATAATATTATCGTCATTATTCAATTAATAACTTAAGTTAAATCTGAGGACAAGGACCAGAAGTGTGGATAGTTAAATTACACAAATAGTGATACTATTGAGAACACGTAATTCTTAACGGGCAACTGAACTAGTATTTTAATATTTTGATTAATAGCAAACTTACTCTAACTATCATAAAAAATAAATAATACTTTTCTTTTACCGTTTGACAGTGTTGCCCCTTTTGCCTCCAAATTAAGGCACCGTCGCTGCTCCAAGTTAAAACTTATTAACTATAGAGCACTAATAAGATACAGACTGTTTTGTGTGCCTCTGGCGCTCCCTAGCGGTATATTTTCTTCTTTGAATTCTAAGCTGAAACGCAAGCGAGCTGCAAAATCTTGGCCCGGGGCTGGCTTCTGGATCTCTTATTTAAGAATCTAGCGTTTGTTGCTATATATTGATCTGCAGTATTTATTTCAGTAGGTAATGTGTATTATTGACACTATTTATAAATACTATTAATACAATGGAACAGTTAAATTGACTGGTTTTTACTTTTCTAACATTTGTATCTCATAAATTGTTTTCGGTAGATACTTGAATTTTTTTAATTGGTAGTTGTTTTAATTGGTACAGGTATCATGGATACCAACTGAAGTAAATAATTATTATATAGGTTTTTTCTTATATTCTCGTGGGAAAAGTAGGAGGAGCTTAGCAAAATGTCTGGTGGAAAAACTTAAAAAACCCTACGTGTGTACGGCCCATAGACAGACCCTTTACTAACAAATGTTAGATAGACCATTTACCCTATTCACCCTTCTTATTTTATAAGTCAGGTTGTGACAATGTGCTTTTAAAATCATAGATCTTAAGAGTATCACAGAAGAAATGAAATGGTATCGAATACTATATACCGCTGGTGTATAACCATTCAATACTCTTTAATTCTCTCCGTCTGTAGTATTCTCCATGATTTACAAAGCATATTGTCACAACCCTTCTCATCACCCATCTTTTCTGTATTTGCAAGATCTACCATTTCAAAGCATATTGTCAAAACCCTTCTTATCACCCATCTTTTCTACATTTTCAGCATCTACCCTTTTAAAGCATATTGTCACAACCCTACTCATCACCCATATTACCTATATTTCAGGTAACAAATCTCACTGGAGCAGTTCCGATCTGTTGAACAATGGCATCTACAACACAAAAAAATCAGGTCAGTTATTGAGCAACAAAAAGAAATGACAAAGCTAACTTATTGAAGCAATATTGTTTAAATAGATATCCATTAGCAATTTTGATATTTTGGTGCTCTAGATCCGCCAGCGATTATCGATATTTTAACACTTTAAATAATCAAAAGGAACCATTTTAAGATGTTTTTGATGAATAATATTTGTTGTGGAAACTCTTCGTTCTCGAGATATAGCGCAATTAAGTTTCTAGTAGGAATAACATTAGGCAGGTACCTCATTTGTTCTTATTCTTGTCTTTCCGCCTTTTAGATATTTTTGCTGATATCGTATTGAGATTTGAAATCGTTAATGTAGCTTGTTGTATCCGCTAGTTTGTCTTACTGCACTCTTCATGACTGTTAATGACCTAGTGGGGAGGGAGAGGGGGGCGACACGCCCCCCGATATACATGTTTTCGAAGTTATATCAGAAATAAATTGCAAATTTACCTTTCCAGACCCATAACGAACTGGAAGCTTAAATTGCGCTATAACTCGAAAAAGAAGCATTTCCACAACAAATGGTATTCATGAAAAATGTCTTTAAATGGATCCTTTTATCTATATAAAATGTCAAAATATCGAAAATTGGAGGTAGACCCATAACACAAATTTACCACAATTTTGTCGAGATGCTAAAAAAAATACGATATTTTACCCTAAATGCGGTTCATATAACAAGAAACTTACCCTAAATGCAGTTCATATAACAAGAAACTTACCCTAAATGCGGTTCATATAACAAGAAACTTACCCTAAATGCAGTTCATATAACAAGAAACTTACCCTAAATGCAGTTCTTATAACAAGAAACTTACCCTAAATGCGGTTCATATAACAAGAAACTTACCCTAAATGCAGTTCATATAACAAGAAACTTACCCTAAATGCAGTTCATATAACAAGAAACTTACCCTAAATGCGGTTCTTATAACAAGAAACTTTCCCTATTTTAGGTTCATTATCATCATATCCACTGCATTCCTTCTTTTTCTTCTCCTGCAGGTACTTTTGCTAAGAACACAGGACTAACAAGAAGCTTCGAATTTCCCCTGAGTTTTGACTCCCAAGCCCCACCCCTTTTGAGCCTGAGAACAGGTTACCTACTTACTCTATTAGTGATTGCGAGGCAGTTGCCAGTTACCCTTTTTTGATTCTAATTACAACCTAACTGTGTAGAAATTAGTGCTACTCATAATTTGTGATATTTAACCGAATAATATTGTTGCTGTACTTTTTATTAAAGGGTCCATTTAATATTATTGGAATTTTTTAGAAGATATTGGTGGTATTTTATTAATTGGTGGTTAAAAACCCAGGCAAGAAGGATTTGTTCCTGGGATATTATGGAAATATCCCAGGCAAGAAGGATTTATTCCTGGGATATAAAGGAAATATCCCAGGCAAGAAGGATTTATTCCTGGGATATTAAGGAAATATCCCAGGAAAGAAGGATTTGTTCCTGGGATATTAAGGAAATATACCAGGAAAGAAGGATTTGTTCCTGGGATATTAAGGAAATATCCCAGGCAAGAAGTTTTTATTCCTTGGAAATTAAGGAAATATCCCAGGCAAGAAGGATTTATTCCTGGGATATTAAGGAAATATCCCAGGCAAGAAGGATTTGTTCCTGGGTTATAAAGGAAATATCCCAGGCAAGAAGGATTTATTCCTGGGATATTAAGGAAATATCCCAGGAAAGAAGGATTTATTCCTGGGATATAAATGAAATATCCCAGGCAAAAGTCCTTCTTGCCTGTATTAGGTTTTTCCTAGTGTTATTATTATTAAATGTTATTAAATTGTAATAAAAGGAAGAATTATATTTTGATTAGATGGGCCCTTTAACTGTATGGTCAATATGCAAGCTATTCCATTACTGAAGAATCTAATTATTGTAAAATATTACATGAAACAATTGATATAAAAATAGCATTAAAATAATCGTTATCATTAGAACACTATTTTTAATTACCAACTTAAATTATTATTAATATTTTATATTATTGCATATTCATCATTTTCATAGATTTTATTTGTTACATAAACTGTAAAACTAAAGTCTATTTAAAAAATTTATTTATTGATTCAGAAAAGTACTTTTTGATTAATTTATGTGATTATATCAAAATTTTAAAACATTTTTTGTATTTTTCAAACAAGTTGGAACTTTTTTAAAAATCCAATTAATAAAAAGAAATAGTTATCCCTCGAAGAAAATTTGAAAGAAAACGAGCAGGCAAAATTTTTTTAATTTTAAAATAAAGTTGATGTGATTATTGTTTCACTGTAATTTTTTATATATTGTTTTACATAAGTAATGTAGAAAAAATTGTTATTATATTAAATACTTGTGGTGCTTAAATCCTAAAAATATTTAAACAAATATTTTATATATATATTTCATTCACATAAATAGTTATTAAAAATTATTAATTTTGCGTATTAACATATGAAAAAATAATCAAAATACATTTTCAGAAAAGTTAATTTTATTTCTGTAGATAATCAATAAATTACTTATAAATCAAATAATGTAAATAATGATTTGTATATAACATTCATGGTGAATCTTTTTAGATAATTTGTAGTGGTTTGAAATTCTTAAATTGCATCTATGAGAGTTATACTTGAACTAATAATCAGATTTTCCTATTAAGCTATACATATAATATATCTAAATGTAAATAATTAAGTAAGTGTAAGTATGAAATTATTTGATGTAAAAAATAAATAAAAAATAAACTGTTTCAAGAGCTAGAAAGTGTCTCAGTGTGATGCACTTTAGTGTCTCAGCATTGCAGTGTGATGCACTTTAGTGTCTCAGCATTGCAGTGTGATGTACTTTAGTGTCTCAGCATTGCAGTGTGATGCACTTTAGTGTCTCAGCATTGCAGTGTGATGTACTTTAGTGTCTCAGCATTGCAGTGTGATGCACTTTAGTGTCTCGTTTTTGTGACAGGCTATTTTAACATTTATCGTTCGGTAAACAGGTTTACATTTTTGGTTTACACCAAATATTAACAAAATGAAAAAACAATATAGAACGATGTAGGGGTTCACAAAACGTCCAGCCGACGAAACGTCATGTCGACGAAATATCTGTAGACGAAACGTCATATCGATGAAACGTCTTACAACGAAATGTCCTGTCGACAAAATGTCCTGTCGGCAATACGTCTTGTCAAAGAAATATCTGCACACCAAGACTTTATGCAACTGACTGTACATTGACTGTACAGGAACTTTGTTGGCGGACTGTACCGTCAATCAAGAGTATAGCATTTATAGCAACAGAAAATGTAAATGATGTACAATGAGATAATAGAATAAAGGATGGAAGCAGCGCAATGAGTGATGGAGAATAAAAACACGGCAATGAGATTAGCAGAGAGAGGGTGCGATAAAAAAGGAAGAAGTACATAGTGATAAATTGAGGAACAGGCAAATGACTGATAATATCAACGGGATAAATGATAATGTATGTGACATCTGATAAATACAGTGAAACTCCTCTATAGTGAACTCCTCTATAGTGAACTCCTCTATAGTGAACTCCTCTATAGTGAACTCCTCTATAGTGAACTCCTCTATAGTGAACTACTCTATAGTGAACTCCTCTATAGTGAACTCCTCTATAGTGAACTACTCTATAGTGAACTCCTCTATAGTGAACTCCTCTATAGTGAACTCCTCTATAGTGAACTCCTCTATAGTGAATGTACAGTCCTGAATAAGGGAACTATCCCGTATAGTGAACAAATTTTCTCAAGTCTGCCATGTAGGGTCATTAGTTTTCTAAAACTGATGACCATTTCATGGCAGACTAAAGAAAACCTTATCACTATAGAGGCTACTTCCTTACTCATGACTCTACATTCACTATAGAGGAGTTAAACTGTTCTTTGTTTCTTTTTATTCCTTTGAAATATCTGTATATAAATAACAAAATATGGTGAAATATTCATAGCAACTGTACGTTTAATTTCATTAAAATTTAAAAATGTTGATCTGTGTATGATATTAAAAAGGAAAATGTTGAAAAAGGAAAATGTTGAAAATGAAAATATTGAAAATAAAAATGTTGAAAATGAAAATGTTGAAAAATGAAAATGCTAAAATTGAAATTTTGAAAATAAAAATGTTGAAAATGAAAATGTTGAAAAATGAAAATGTTGAAAATGAAAATGTTGAAAAATGAAAATGTTGAAAAATGAAATTGTTGAAAAAGGAAAATGTTGAAAAATGAAAATGTTGAAAAATGAAAATGTTGAAAATGAAAATGTTGAAAAATGAAAATGTTGAAAATGAAAATGTTGAAAATGAAAATGTTGAAAATGAAAATGTTGAAAATAAGAAATGTTGAAAATTTAAAATGAAAATATTAAACCATGAAAATGAAATAATCTGAACATTTAAAATTCGAATTCTAATTAATATGGTTCTAATTATAAGATTTGTACATAAATTAAAATATATGAAATCATGAGAATATCAATAACAATAATTAGGTAAATAATATTAAAAATCTCATAATTACTTCATTAATAGGCATCAATAATTGAAAATAAATATAATATTAGTGATATGCGTGACAATATATTATTTTAAAGTTTCCATGCTCATTAGATAATTTTATATTATAAAGAGGTTATTTAAACGCAATGTTCATCAGTAACAAAAAGTGAAAAAACTGTACCTATGTTGAAGAACATCTTTCTATATAAACTCAAACAACCTATATTTTATCTTATACTTTTAACATAAAATTCATAATTTTTTTTTTTATTAATCTCGTATTAATCCATAGATTTTATTTTCGAAATTTCATAGAAATATGTGAGGCCCATACTATACTAGCAGTTTCACCGCCGCGTTTTCACTGCCCCGTTTCCGAAGTTTATTCTTATTTAAAATTGAGTTTAAATAATCCTCTTTATTATATGTAAGTACCTTGTGTTTGAATCTTCTCGATGAAAATAATTTTGTCAATAATATTTATATCATTTTTTACATGTATATTAAAACTAGTAAATTCAGCTAGGGTGAGTTACGAATTATCGGTCAGTACTACATCTTCGGACATATAAGAAAAAACAATATGAAATTTATTATTATTACACAGTGTTATTTAATACTGGGCTTGTGTAATAATAATAATTTTTATATTGTTTTTTCTTACATGACCGAAGATGTAGTACTGACCGATAATTCGAAACTTACCCTGACTTCATTAGAAACAAAATGTAATATAGGAAAATAAATGGGAAATGAGGATATAGCACTAATTATTCATGCCATTCATTCATTATTCATTTTCATTACTTTATCCATTTAATGAAAGATTATCAAAAAGCTTCTAATAAATGTGGTTAATTTTTATTTTTAAATCTTCATTATTAATTTAATTACTATTATTGAATCTAATCTTTATTAATAAATTTGATTTTTATTATTATATCCCATTAATATTCATTATCTATTTAATCTTTATATTTATTGAATTGTATAATTTTGATTATTCAATACAAGTGTCCTATTTATGGTCAGTTAAACATATCATGTGCAATATTTTCTAACCCACCATGTTTTGAAAAAAATAAATTAAAACATGCAAATAAGCATTAAAACATGCAACTAAGCATTAAAACATGCAACTAAGCATTAAAACATGCAACTAAGCATTAAAACATGTAACTAAGCATTAAAACACGCAACTAAGCATTAAAACACGCAACTAAGCATTAAAACATGCAACTAAGCATTAAAACATGCAACTAAGCATTAAAACATGCAACTAAGCATTAAAACATGTAACTAAGCATTAAAACATGTAACTAAGCATTAAAACATGCAACTAAGCATTAAAACATGCAACTGAGCATTAAAACACGCAACTAAGCATTAAAACATGCAACTAAGCATTAAAACATGCAACTGAGCATTAAAACATGCAACTAAGCATTAAAACATGCAACTAAGCATTAAAACATGCAACTGAGCATTAAAACATGCAACTAAGCATTAAAACATGCAACTAAGCATTAAAACATGCAACTAAGCATTAAAACATGCAACTAAGCATTAAAACATGCAACTAAGCATTAAAACATGCAACTAAGCATTAAAACATGCAACTAAGCATTAAAACACGCAACTAAGCATTAAAACATGCAACTAAGCATTAAAACATGCAACTAAGCATTAAAACATGCAACTGAGCATTAAAACATGCAACTAAGCATTAAAACATGCAACTAAGCATTAAAACATGCAACTGAGCATTAAAACATGCAACTAAGCATTAAAACATGCAACTAAGCATTAAAACATGCAACTAAGCATTAAAACATGCAACTAAGCATTAAAACATGCAACTGAGCATTAAAACATGCAACTAAGCATTAAAACATGCAACTAAGCATTAAAACATGCAACTAAGCATTAAAACATGCAACTGAGCATTAAAACATGCAACTAAGCATTAAAACATGCAACTGAGCATTAAAACATGCAACTAAGCATTAAAACATGCAACTAAGCATTAAAACATGCAACTAAGCATTAAAACATGTAACTAAGCATTAAAACATGCAACTAAGCATTAAAACATGCAACTAAGCATTAAAACATGCAACTAAGCATTAAAACATGCAACTAAGCATTAAAACATGCAACTAAGCATTAAAACATGCAACTAAGCATTAAAACATGCAACTAAGCATTAAAACATGCAACTAAGCATTAAAACATGTAACTAAGCATTAAAACATGCAACTAAGCATTAAAACATGCAACTAAGCATTAAAACATGCAACTAAGCATTAAAACATGTAACTAAGCATTAAAACATGCAACTAAGCATTAAAACATGTAACTAAGCATTAAAACATGCAACTAAGCATTAAAACATGCAACTAAGCATTAAAACATGTAACTAAGCATTAAAACATGCAACTAAGCATTAAAACATTCAACTAAGCATTAAAACATGCAACTAAGCATTAAAACATGCAACTAAGCATTAAAACATGCAACTAAGCATTAAAACATGCCAGTTAATCTATGACAAATAATATAAAATCATTCGGTGTTAGTTATTTAACTCAACATATCATGTAAGTTCTAACTAATAATAATATCAATAATTGTAATCTGTTTCTAATTTTAATTGATTAGAAAAAATAATTTATATTTATTGTTATATATATTTATTATTTATATGTAATTTCAATGTGTTCTAATTAATGTAAATAGGTTTTAATTTGCTCCATTTAAATAAAGAGTGATGACAAATAGGTTCTATTTATTACCCTGTATATTATTGTCTGCAGTAAAACTCTCTATAGTGAAGTATAGCCTCTATAGTGAACAAATTTTCGTTAGTCTGCTATAGAATGAATGACTAAAAGAAATTTATTCACTATATAGGCTACTTCCTTACTCATGACACTTCATTCACTATAGAGGAGTTCTACTGCATTTGAAAGAATTATAATTAAATTTAAAAATAATAAATGAAATTAAAATTGAAGAGTGGAAAAAAGACTGTCAAATATTTGTATTAAAATGCTTTAATTTTGTTTAAAATAAAGCTAAATATAAAATTAATTATCATTTCACTTTTACACATTCGAAAAATTATAATAAGAAAAATTTATTCTATGTCATTAATTATTGAATTATAAAAGAAGAAATAGATAACTATTATAAATAAAGTTACTCATTAATTTTCAATAACATATCGTTAAATTATAAATAGTTATCGTCTTCTCTCTATCGGTGATTATAAATAAATCAATTTTAGAAATTATTTTAAAGAAAGAAAGAACAACTCTAGCCTTACGTTTTTCGTCGGACATTACCAAGCAATAATTGGAGCAAACACAAAATAATTCAATGAAAATACGATTTATCGTGAATTTAAAACAACTCTAGTCCTACGTTATTCGTCGGACATTACCGAGCAATAATTGGAGCGCAATGTCAATTTTTTTGATATTTTACTATAAAATACAATCAATATTTACCGTAATTAATGGACGATCTTTCGATTACAAATTTCTGACAGATATGAAACTGCGGCAGAAACTGCCGAATTACTGCGGTAATTTTAGGGTAAGTTCCGAGTTATCGGACAATTCAACATTTTCGATAATGTGAAACAAATATTATATACCTTATAATTTAATTGGTATCCTTGATACCTGCAGGTATCATGGATACCAATAAAAATGAAAATATACTTCTTGATCGAAAAGGTGGAACCGTACGATAACACGGAACTTACGCTAAAATTACCGGCAGTAATATGGCAGTTTCTGCCGCAGTAAATAGAGAATCTGAGAGTGCGTATGTCCGACGAAAAAAGACAGACAAACAAGACTGAAAATAACTTACGAACTTCAAAGGAGTTCGAACATTTGAATTACGAATAGTTTTTCGTAAAATGGGGGGTTGGGGGAAAGAATGAGTGGTCAGGGGGGGGGAAAGGGGGTCGGGGGTGAGGGCGGGGTAAGTACTTCACAAATGAACAGTTGCCCAATTACGTAAACAAATTGGGAAAGTAATAACATTCAACCCTTCAAATCTTTTTTATTACAAATTAATTGTTAGTTAAAATGAGTTTTTTGTAGAATTATAATAAAGTTAAGTTTAGAGAATGACATTTAATTTAAATTTAAACAGGAAATAATTGTAGTGAAATAAAATGAATAAAATAATTAAACTATAATTAATTTTAGAGAAAAACTACATTTCTTAGTGCCTGAACGTTTATTTAATGTACAAGAACGTTTATTCGATGTAATTGAAAAAAAAAATTCACTGCACTTGAATGTTTTTACGCGTATGTAGGTTTATTAATAGCGCACGAACGATTATTAAAAATACACAAACGTTTATTCAATACCCATTTACTTTCTTCTTCAATTCGTGTAAACGTTTATTCACCATCCATGAATGTATTCAATATACAAAATTTTCAAAATTTGTATAAACGTTTTTTCAAGACACTCAAAAAAAAAATCTATACACATGAACGTTTTTTCTATACACAAAAACGTTTTTTCAATGCAAATTAACGTTTTTTCACTATGCATGAACCTTTTTTCAACACACATGAACGTTTTTTCACAATATCCAAATTTCCCTAATTTTCAGCATGATCAGACGAAGCAAAGTCCGCATCTCCCCGACAAGAAGGTCATAAATTAGACTAATAGTAATTAACCCATCCTACCAAAGTTCTGCGATTAGCATCTAGGGTCTAACTCGCCAAGAGTTTTACCGCCACCCTCTGCAGACTGGCTCTGCTGTGCCTCTATCAATTACATACGGAGAAATAACTTCAGTGTGCTGCGTGAAGAACATTTTAACTAATGAAATATTATGGGAAAAAATAGGAGAGTAAATGAAATAGTACTATGAATATCCGTAGATTATAAAAATAAATGAAATATTTTTTGTGATATCCGTAGAGAATATCAAAATAAATGAAATATTATTTGTGATATCCGTAGATTAAAAAATAAATGAAATATTATTTGTGATATCCGTAGATTAAAAAAATGAAATATTACTATTAATATCCGAAGATTATAAAAATAAATGAAATATTCTTAGTGATATCCGTAGAGTATAATAAAGTTAATGAAATATTATTTATTATTAGAATCCGTGCGCTTATGGAATACATCATCTATTAAATTAAAGTCACTTTATTTCATTGGAAGCTCTTGAAAACACTTTAAATAATTAAAACACTCGATCGATGTTTATTATAAAAGTTTCTAAAATAATCATGTGTTCACCGAAGCTGATATATAAAAAAAGAATCTGAAAAAATATATATATTAAATGTATTTTTATACGATGTAAAGTGTAGAATTTGAGGTTTGATTTGATTAGTCAGCATTTTGTGGAAAATTTAATTATTATCAGATAATTCGATGATATGAGTAAAAACAAGATAATTGTTATTTAACTTTTAACCTGTTATATTAATTGGTTTCCATGATACATGCAGGTATCATGGATACCAATTAAAATAATTTTGGAAATGTATTGTGGTAAATGTGGTAAATTACACATGGTATGTACCAGTTATAATTATCAGTACAGCACCTTTTATAACTAAATCTGAATAATATTCGAATGCAAGTATGTATCATGGATAAACATATTCTAATTGAACTAAAAAAAAATTCTCAGAAGCCAAAATATAATTTTTTTAATAATAATTAGTGTCAATATAATTATAGCCCGTAGTCATGATACTGCCACAAATGATTTCTTTTTTAATGTGTATTTTATAATAAAAGTGAAAGACCCGTTAAAATAACGGGTCATCACCAATACCAATTTATTACCTGTAGGCTGTAATGAGGTTACTTTTAATTAATTTAATTGAAATTAAATTTTCTGCCCAAGTCTAATTTATTTTATAGATAAAATACATTTAAAACTTGAATGACAACAAAAGAATTTATATATCAATTCTATATTTTCTCGTGCGTATCATAGTTACATTCTTCATGTTTGATACCCATAGTGTAAAAGCGGACACCAAATAATTAAATAAATAATTAAGCACACGAGGGAAATTATCAGTATAGATAAATGGTAATTTAAATGTGGATATGATGTGGTCAATTACGTATGTAAGCAATATCTATTTGACATGGTTTTAAAATGTTAAATATCATATTTTACTTATGTGTTCTCATGATGGTTAGATTGATTCAATGTGGATTGCACATACTTATACTCTATTGCCACATTATAACAATTAACCACATGGTAGCTATGTGTGACGAATATGAAATTTTCTAATTATAAAAATAAATGAAATATTATTAGTAATATCCGTAGATTAAAAGTTGAAATATTATTAGTAATATCCGTAGATTAAAATATTGAAATATTATTAGTAATATCCGTAGATTAAAAATTGCTATTACTAGTAATATCCGTAGATTAAAATATTGAAATATTATTAGTAATATCCGTAGATTAAAAATTGAAATATTATTAGTAATATCCGTAGATTAAAAATTGAAATATTATTAGTAATATCCGTAGATTAAAAAATTAAAATATTATTAGTAATATCCGTAAGGTATTTGAGTATTTCCAGACAAACTTGATATATAATTGACTTACATTTGTAAAAATATACTGATTGCTGAACATAATTTAGGTTCTAGGCTCGACTATTTCGATGATATAATTTATTTTTGATCAATAAAAGCACTAAATATGACGTCATTATAATTAACCTCAGTGTGAAAGACTTGCAGTAGAATGGCAGTCATTGGGAAAGCCTTTAGCAAACGCCAAACACGATCTATGTTTCAGAGTGTGTCAGTGAAAGAAAATTACATTTTAAAACTAAAAATCTTGAATATAATTACTTGCTTTGAGTTTCGAGTTAATCTTTATGTTGCCATGTTAAATTTGGCTTGAAATGAAAGTCAGAATTTTGCATCAAAATTGACTTGAATCAATAATTATAGGGAAAATTTTGCTCAAATTTAGCTCATATCAATAATTTCATGCAAAATTAGGCTTGAATTCATTAATATTAGCAAAATATTTGGCTTACGACATTTCTGCCATACTTTGAAACATGGGTTACTATCATCATGAAGTAGTGAATAAAAGGTGCGGGGGGTGTGTACAATCCCCACCCCCTCTCTCCCAAAACAGAGAAGATTTCTTTAGATTTTCTATCAAACTGAAGACCGGATTTACAGGCGGTGTAATCCGATCAGAGGATCTAAACACCCAAATCCTAGCACAAGATCTCCCTTGCAATAAAGAACGTTTGACCAGCATTAGTGTTTATAATGGCCTCTGATAGCGGTCAGATACTTGCTGGACCTGGTCAGATACTTGCTGGACCTTGCCAGATACTTGCTGGACCAGGTCAGATACTTGCTGGACCTGGTCACATTCACTTGCGTGAAATGGTCAGATACTTGCTGGACCTGGTCAGATTCACTTGAATGAAATGGTCAGATATTTGCTGAACCTGGTCAGATTCTTGTGGTTAATATTGGCCTCTGATGGTGGTCAGATACTTGCTGGAGATGGTCAGATTCCCTTGTTAGACCTGGTCAAATTCTTGTGGTTAATATTGGCCTCAGATAATGAACAGGAACTGGTTTGAAATGGTTAGGTACTCTTTGTTTTCAAAATGAAATCTGTGATTTAGAAATTTGGTCTGATTGAAATCCCTTTTGATGGTTTTTGTATCTGGAATTGAAAGGTGAGATTATTTGCTATAGTTATTAATATATATTTCTCAGAAGGTCTCTCAATTAAGATATGGGTCTTCTTCAGTACGTGGTAATGAAATCTTCGTGCTTTCTTTTTATTGAGAACAACTTTATGAAATATTCACCCTATAGTTTTTTAATCCGATTTTAAGATATGTCATATATGGTACATGAAATATGTTTCATTTTATAATTTAGGCATTATGACTTAATTATTTATAATAGGGATGTTGTATACGTAATTTTAAACTTATAATTAATTGATAAACTTATATATAAAATTAAAATTAAGCATACAAAACAAATATATAAACAAATAACAACAACAACAATAAAAACGCTTAATTATAATAGAAAAATCATACACAACAAAATAAGTCCTTTTTTATATTCTGTCCCTAAAACAATGTAAAAAAAACATGTTTTTAGAAATCCAAAGCAAGGCATGTGAATTTTTCACGATGATTGACTATCAGATGAAAAATAGAATAAAAAATAATTGTGAAGCCGTCACTCAAACTGCCTTACAGTGTAGATTGATTTGTATGGACAGAGTGTTATAGTTTGTATTGAAAAATATAGTTATAGAATGATTATTAAATAGAAAAACATTTATAGGATAGTATGGCTTGAATTATAATGAAGTTTGATGTATTATCATCCTATATAGTAAGTTTATAGTATGTTGGTTGGTGGTGAAGAAAATTGTCAAGCTTTAACTTTTAAGGTACGAAATGATTCCATAACTAGAATAATTGTAAGGAAAACATGAATCTGGACAACAGTAATCCGTATAACTGAAATTTGAAAAAAAGCCAACACCAACAAACACCAATACCAACATACACCAACACCAACACACACCAACGCCAACACACACCAACGCCAACACACACCAACACCAACATACACCAACACACACCAACGCCAACACACACCAACGCCAACAAACACCAATACCAACATACACCAACACCAACACACACCAACACCAACCAACACCAACAGACACCAATACCAACACACACCAACACCAACACACACCAACACCAACATGCACCAACATACACCAACATACACCAACACACACCAACACCAACATGCACCAACATACACCAACATACACCAACACACACCAACGCCAACATACACCAACACCAACATACACCAACGCCAACACACACCAACGCCAACACACACCAACACCAACACACACCAACGCCAACACACACCAACACCAACATACACCAACACACACCAACGCCAACACACACCAACGCCAACACACACCAACACCAACACACACCAACGCCAACACACACCAACACCAACACACACCAACACCAACATACACCAACATACACCAACACACACCAACGCCAACATACACCAACACCAACATACACCAACGCCAACACACACCAACGCCAACACACACCAACACCAACACACACCAACGCCAACACACACCAACACCAACATACACCAACACACACCAACGCCAACACACCCCAACGCCAACACACACCAACACCAACACACACCAACGCCAACACACACCAACACCAACACACACATTAACACACCTCAAGAAGCAGAGGCGTAACAAGGCGTGTTGCTCCATTCCTTTAATGACTTTTATGAAATTAAACTCAATTTAGATAGATTTGCTGGGACAGAAAAAGAGTGAGAGTTTAAAGGAAAGACAGCAGTAAGAGGGAGGGTAAGAGGAAGAGTAAAAGGGAGGGTAAGAAGAAGGGTAAAAGTAAGAGCAAGAGCTGAAAGTTCACTAGCAGCAAAAGCAAAATTACACTCAAGAGTAGGAGCAGCAGCAAGAGCAGCAGAAAGAGCAGCAGCACAACCAGCAGCAAGAGCAGCAGCACAACCAGCAGCAAGAGCAGCAGTACCACCAGCAGCAAGAGCAGCAGCAAGAGCAACAGCAAGAGGAAAAGGAAGAGCCACAAATCTCTGTAGGTGAAGTAATAGAAGAAATTAGAAGGAAGAAGTTATCCCAGGGGGCAAGTAGTCACTGGACCGGCAAATAAACTGAAACAAGCTTTAGCGAGGCAAGTAGGGAACAAGTGAAATAATAGGGAACAAGTGAAATAAGTAGGGAACAAGTGAAATAAGTAGGGAACAAGTGAAATAAGTAGGGAACAAGTGAAATAAGTAGGGAACAAGTGAAATAAGTAGGGAACAAGTGAAATAAGTAGGGAACGAGTGAAATAAGTAGGGAACAAGTGAAATAAGTAGGGAACAAGTGAAATAAGTAGGGAACAAGTGAAATAAGTAGGGAACAAGTGAAATAAGTAGGGAACAAGTGAGATAAGTAGGGAACAAGTGAGATAAGTAGGGAACAAGTGAGATAAGTAGGGAACAAGTGAAATAAGTAGGGAACAAGTGAAATAAGTAGGGAACAAGTGAGATAAGTAGGGAACAAGTGAAATAAGTAGGGAACAAGTGAGATAAGTAGGGAACAAGTGAGATATGTAGGGAACAAGTGAAATAAGTAGGGAACAAGTGAAATAAGTAGGGAACAAGTGAAATAAGTAGGGAACAAGTGAGATAAGTAGGGAACAAGTGAAATAAGTAGGGAACAAGTGAAATAAGTAGGGAACAAGTGAGATAAGTAGGGAACAAGTGAAATAAGTAGGGAACAAGTGAAATAAGTAAGGAACAAGTGAAATAAGTAGGGAACAAGTGAGATAAGTAGGGAACAAGTGAAATAAGTAGGGAACAAGTGAAATAAGTAGGGAACAAGTGAAATAAGTAGGGAACAAGTGAAATAAGTAGGGAACGAGTGAAATAAGTAGGGAACAAGTGAAATAAGTAGGGAACAAGTGAAATAAGTAGGGAACAAGTGAAATAAGTAGGGAACAAGTGAAATAAGTAGGGAACAAGTGAGATAAGTAGGGAACAAGTGAGATAAGTAGGGAACAAGTGAGATAAGTAGGGAACAAGTGAAATAAGTAGGGAACAAGTGAAATAAGTAGGGAACAAGTGAGATAAGTAGGGAACAAGTGAAATAAGTAGGGAACAAGTGAGATAAGTAGGGAACAAGTGAGATAAGTAGGGAACAAGTGAAATAAGTAGGGAACAAGTGAAATAAGTAGGGAACAAGTGAAATAAGTAGGGAACAAGTGAGATAAGTAGGGAACAAGTGAAATAAGTAGGGAACAAGTGAAATAAGTAGGGAACAAGTGAGATAAGTAGGGAACAAGTGAAATAAGTAGGGAACAAGTGAAATAAGTAAGGAACAAGTGAAATAAGTAGGGAACAAGTGAGATAAGTAGGGAACAAGTGAAATAAGTAGGGAACAAGTGAAATAAGTAGGGAACAAGTGAAATAATAAGAGAACAAGTGAAATAAGTAGGGAACAAGTGTTCTCTATTTCATTGAAAAGTATTCAGTTTTATTACATTACTGTTACCGGTCAGCAGGAGAAGAAGATTACAATAAGAATTAGGGCAAAGACAATGAATTTCTAATTACCATCAACAAAAGGTGATTTCTACTTTTAAATTGCTGAATATATTTAAATAATATATAATATAAAATATATACACATTAAAAATGTAATACAAAATAGAGCATCTTGTTGATGAATTGTCTGTACATCAGTTTCGAGATGTCTCTTCCTATGGTTTCGAGATGTTTCACCCTATGGTTTCGAGATGTTTCACCCTATGGTTTCGAGATATCACTTCCTATGGTTTCGAGATGTTTCACCCTATGGTTTCGAGATATCACTTCCTATGGTTTCGAGATGTCTCAGCCTATGGTTTCGAGATGTCTCAGCCTATGGTTTCGAGATGTCTCAGCCTATGGTTTCGAGATGTCTCTTCACTGATTTATCACGAGACAATTAAAGACCCAATCTGAGGTAGTGGCGCCATCTGTCTCGTATTTGCGGCATAACTCACCAGGTGGCGCTAAACCTCAGATTAGGGCTTGATTTGTGACGTCATAAGGAGTGATATATCGTGGTACATATATTGTAATCACGATAGCATTTAGTGCTATTATTGCACTGAAGATGAGAACGTAATTAGCAAACAATTAGGCAATTGGTTATGTTAGATTTAGCAATAATTAGTTAAATTTAATTAGTTAAACCTAATTAGTTAACAATTAATTAATTGGTCAGATAACGTGGATAAATAATATGAAATAAACCTGTAATGCAAAGTAACTTTTTTCTGTCTTGAAAAATTACCGAAGTTCTTTGTAACCAAACACAGTAATGTAGGGTAAGTCACGATTTATCGGTCGGTTTCACATCTTCGGTCATATAAGAAAATTTATAATTGGTATCCATGATACCTTCAGGTATCATGGATACCAATTAAAAATATATCATAATCATTATATCATTTTTCTTATATGACCGAAGATGGTAAACCGACCGATAACTCGTGACTAACCCTAAACAACAGTATGTTTATTTTTAAAGCAACTACACCAGAGATCTAATAAATGAGCCAAACAAAGCTGGGGCGAGATTACGAGATTAGCAACACATGAAATATTCTGCAATTAATGTCCCACTATAATCATACTTTAATGTGCTCCACTATAAATAACTATATTCATTTTCGGGGGATAACCAACGTCTCAGCTACAAATAGTAGAGATATTTGTCCGGCAGCTTCTTAAAATATGTTAGAGGAGAGCTGTTAGGACATGATTTATGGGGGAAAACTCCTAGGGTAATTCTATTAGCCTGGGGTAAGTAACTTAGGGTAATTCTATTAGTCTGGGGTAAGTAACTTAGGGTAATTCTATTAGTCTGGGGTAAGTAACTTAGGGTAATTGTGATAGTATGGGGTAAGTAACTTAGGGCAATTGTGATAGTCTGGGGTAAGTAACTTAGGGTAATTGTGATAGTCTGGGGTAAGTAACTTAGGGCAATTGTGATAGTCTGGGGTAAGTAACTTAGGGTAATTGTGATAGTCTGGGGTAAGTAACTTAGGGTAATTGTGATAGTCTGGGGTAAGTAACTTAGGGCAATTGTGATAGTCTGGGGTAAGTAACTTAGGGTAATTGTGATAGTCTGGGGTAAGTAACTTAGGGCAATTGTGATAGTCTGGGGTAAGTAACTTAGGGTAATTGTGATAGTCTGGGGTAAGTAACTTAGGGTAATTGTGATAGTCTGGGGTAAGTAACTTAGGGCAATTGTGATAGTCTGGGGTAAGTAACTTAGGGTAATTGTGATAGTCTGGGGTAAGACTATCTCTTCACTATCTCTTCACTATCTCTTCCCTATCTCTTCCCTATCTCTTCCCTTTCTCTTCCCTATCTCCTCCCTATCTCTTCACTATCTCTTCCCTATCTCCTCCCTATCTCTTCCCTATCTCCTCCCTATCTCTTCCCTATCTCCTCCCTATCTCTTCACTATCTCTTCCCTTTCTATTCCCTTTCTCTTCCTTATCTCATCCCTATCTCTTCCCTATCTCTTCCCTATCTCTTCCCTTTCTCTTCCCTATCGCTTCCCTATCTCTTCACTATCTCTTCCCTATCTCTTCTCTATCTCTTCCCCATCTCTTCACTATCTCTTCCCTATCTCTTCCATATCTCTACTATCTCTTCCCTATCTCTACTATCTCTTCCCTATCTCTACTATCTCTTCCCTATCTCTACTATCTCTTCCCTATCTCTACTATCTCTTCCCTATCTCTACTATCTCTTCCCTATCTCTACTATCTCTTCCCTATCTCTACTATCTCTTCCCTATCTCTACTATCTCTTCCCTATCTCTTCTATCTCTTCCCTATCTCTACTATCTCTTCCTGTCTCTCTCGCTGTGATATACGAGTCCTAATTTAAGTTTCAGTTTCTAACTATAAAAAAAAAGGTACGCTAACTACGAGTATAACTTTAATGAACACTTTAGTGTCAAACGCTTTATTTAGCTGCTAAAATAGCACTTATTTAAATGCTAAAATAGCACTTATTTAAATGCTAAAATAGCACTTATTTAAATGCTAAAATAGCACTTATTTAAATGCTAAAATAGCACTGATTTAAATGATAAAATATCACTTATTTAGCTGCTAAAATAGCACTTATTTAGCTGCTAAAATAGCACTTATTTAGCTGCTAAAATAGCACTTATTTAGCTGCTAAAATAGCACTTATTTAAATGCTAAAATAGCACTTATTTAGCTGCTAAAATAGCACTTATTTAAATGCTAAAATAGCACTTATTTAGCTGCTAAAATAGCACTTATTTAAATGCTAAAATAGCACTTATTTAAATGCTAAAATAGCACTTATTTAAATGCTAAAATAGCACTTATTTAGCTGCTAAAATAGCACTTATTTAAATGCTAAAATAGCTCTTATTTAAATGCCAAAATAGCACTTATTTAGCTGCTAAAATAGCACTTATTTAGCTGCTAAAATAGCACTTATTTAGCTGCTAAAATAGCACTTATTTAAATGCCAAAATAGCACTTATTTAGCTGCTAAAATAGCACTTATTTAGCTGCTAAAATAGCACTTATTTAAATGCTAAAATAGCACTTATTTAGTTGCTAAAATAGCACTTATTTAAATGCCAAAATAGCACTTATTTAGCTGCTAAAATAGCACTTATTTAGCTGCTAAAATAGCACTTATTTAAATACTAAAATAGCACTTATTTAGTTGCTAAAATAGCACTTATTTAAATGCTAAAATAGCACTTATTTAGCTGCTAAAATAGCACTTATTTAGCTGCTAAAATAGCACTTATTTAAATGCCAAAATAGCACTTATTTAGCTGCTAAAATAGCACTTATTTAGCTGCTAAAATAGCACTTATTTAAATGCTAAAATAGCACTTATTTAAATGCTAAAATAGCACTTATTTAAATGCTAAAATAGCACTTATTTAAATGCTAAAATAGCACTTATTTAAATGCTAAAATAGCACTTATTTAAATACTAAAATAGCATTTATTTAGTTGCTAAAATAGCACTTATTTGGCTGCAAAATAGCACTTATTTAAATGCTAAAATAGCAATAATTACCTCAGTGTTTATTAAATATACTAGTGTACTTTCCCGTTAAAAATAACGGGTCATCATCAATACCAATTTATTACCCGTTATTACGTTACTTTTAATGAATTAAATTAAAATTAAATTTTCTGCATAGTCTAATTTATTTTATAGATAAAATACATTTAAAAATTGAATAAAAACAGGGGAATTTAAATATCAAGTCAATAAATTCCCGTGCGTATCATAGTTACATTCTTCATGTTTAATACCCGTAGTGTAAAAGCGGACACCGAATAAATAAACACACTAAGGAAATTATTAGTATAGATATTAAAAATATTTAGTATACCACACAGTCGGCAAATTTATAACCTGTCGATCGTCTATTCTTTTACCGTAAAATATATTGATGTGGCACAGAAATACCGTCGAAAATGTCCGACGATGTGCTTAAGTGTTTTAAATTTATTGTAAATTACGATTTTTTTTTCGCGAAGCAGCTTATTGTCGTAGATCGATGATCTTTTTATCATCGATTATAATCACAGAATAGAAAACCGACGATTGTAAATTGTATTTTTGATATGTGGTAAAAATTTCACCAGTGAAAAAAATGAAAAAAATATAAAATGTATAATTGACTCTCATATCTTATCTTAGATTCAGTGATATGGTGTCATGAAAAATTAAATGGATGAGGTTATAGTGATATACAGTCTGTCCGCAAAAAATGTATCCACTGCCTTGAATCTACATTATTCATCATTCCACGATAATATGCATTAAATATTGGTACCATAGATATGTAGATTAATATTAATGAATTTAAAATACTACTTATAAAATATATTCGATGACAATGGATACATTTTTTGCAGACACTCTGTATAACTATAGCCTTTACTTACCTATAACCTAGATTTTTCAATTTCCGTGTAATTATATAACTAGTAAAATGTTGCCTGGTTACCACCAAAAATATATTTTTGAAATCAGTTTGTATTAAGGAAAACCTTTATTATTCAGGGGAATTTTTCAGCAGTGGAATTTTCCGTAGAGGAATTTTCCAGCGGTGGAATTTTGTGTGGTGGAATTTTCGGAGGTGGAATTTTCCAGCGGTGGAGTTTTCCGTGGGGGGAATTTTCCAGCGGTGGAATTTTGCGTGGTGGAATTTTCAGTGGAGGAATTTTCCCGCGGTGGAGTTTTCCGTGGGGGAATTTTCCAGCGGTGGAATTTTCCGACTTGGAGTACATTTTCTAATGGAACAATTTCTTAAATAATACAATTGAAAATAAAGGCAAAACTTTCACCCATTTTTAATCCACCCTTAATTCCTATTGATTATTTAATCCAAATAAGATGTTCCATCAACTTCTTAATCCATGTGCCATTTTCCATCAACTTTATTAAGTACAACAAATTAAATGGAAAAATAAACAATTTCATCATCCTTTTGTACATCGGTACAAAATACCAATACAAAATACCAATACAAAATACCAATACAAAATACCAATACAAAATACCAATACAAAATACCAATACAAAATACCAATTCAAAATACCAATACAAAATACCAATACAAAATACCAATACAAAATACCAATACAAAATACCAATACAAAATAAAAATACAAAATACCAATACAAAATACCAATACAAGATACCAATACAAAATACCAATACAAAATACCAGTAAAAATACCAATACAAAATACCAATACAAAATGCCAATACAAAATACCAGTAAAAATACCAATACAAAATACCAATACAAAATACTAATTCAAAATACCAATTCAAAATACCAATACAAAATACCAATACAAAATACCAATACAAAATACCAATACAAAATACCAGTACAAAATAAAAATACAAAATACCAATACAAGATACCAATACAAAATACCAATACAAAATACCAGTACAAAATACCAATACAAAATGCCAATACAAAATACCAGTAAAAATACCAATACAAAATACCAGTACAAAATACCAGTACAAAATGCCAGTAAAAATACCAATACAAAATACCAGTAAAAATACCAATACAAAATACCAATACAAAATACCAGTACAGTACACCAATACACAGTACACCAATACACAGTACACCAATACACAGTACACCATTACACAGTACACCAATACACAGTACACCAATACATAGTACACCAATACACAGTACACCAATACACAGTACACCAATACACAGTACACCAATACACAGTACACCAATACACAGTACACCAATACACAGTACTCCAATACACAGTACTCCAATACACAGTACACCAATACACAGTACACCAATACACAGTACTCCAATACACAGTACACCAATACACAGTACACCAATACACAGTACTCCAATACACAGTACACCAATACACAGTACACCAATACACAGTACTCCAATACACAGTACTCCAATACACAGTACACCAATACACAGTACACCAATACACAGTACTCCAATACACAGTACACCAATACACAGTACTCCAATACACAGTACACCAATACACAGTACACCAATACACAGTACACCAATACACAGTACTCCAATACACAGTACACCAATACACAGTACACCAATACACAGTACTCCAATACACAGTACACCAATACACAGTACACCAATACACAGTACTCCAATACACAGTACACCAATACACAGTACACCAATACACAGTACACCAATACACAGTACTCCAATACACAGTACACCAATACACAGTACACCAATACACAGTACACCAATACACAGTACTCCAATACACAGTACACCAATACACAGTACACCAATACACAGTACACCAATACACAGTACACCAATACACAGTACTCCAATACACAGTACACCAATACACAGTACACCAATACACAGCACCACACCCTCCAAACTCAGAATCCATTTCCTTTCAAATCTCATTATGCATTAATTCCGCGAAACTTTTAACTGTTTCATAAGGTTCTAAATAGGCCGACTTCATTCGAAGAAAGAAACAGAAACGGTTTCCTCTTCAGTGCCAAGCAGAAAACTTTGAACATTTTTGAATTGAATGTTGGATGCAGCGGACTTTTGAGACTACAGGGAAATATAGCTGATTAAAATCACTTTATTTACGACTTTGAAACTCTTGATGTGTACGTACTCGTACTCATTCATGGGGCCACAGTAGGGTGAAACCAACCCCTATTGCGACGCGGTCTAAACCCATTGTCTATAAACCACAATAACCTGAATTAACATCCCAGTGTAAGTTGTAAAAGAAGGTGAAATTCAATTTAAGGTTTATTAATCAAATTAGAAGTGTAAAACTACCAGCTCGTACTCTTATTTTTATTAAGCACGTATGCAATAAAACCATAAGAAGGCTATAATAAGCAGAATAATACCGTGGAATATCAAGTTGAGGTTACGGTGTAATATATATCCATTTGAGCTTATAAATTCGAACGCACAGCGGCTAAGTTTTACAATTTAATATCATTACGAAATGTTCAGTGTTGCTGTAACTAAAGTGACTGTATAAAGTTTTTCCTTGGTGCACTTCCAGTTGCCAGAAAGAGCCAGGGTCTATTTGATTTCTGGACTTGAGAGACATGTGCAACTTTTATTCGTCTTTGGACACATAAACGTAACTTTGTCTCTCAAATAAAAGTGAGGCTAGAATCACTTAGGACACTGCAACACAATTGGCTACCGGTCTACTAAATAATAAAAGAAAAACGTGGAGGATGACCAACACTTGGGACAATTGAGGTTATGATGAGGGGAATGGGATCATAGGCTAATGATCTATATCACATTAGTGGAGAGTAAAGGGTCTAAGACTCTGAAAGGTAGGTAGTCCTTTATTTAGTGGAGAGTAAAGGGTCTAATACTCTAAAAGGTAGATAGTCCTTTATTTAGTGGAGAGTAAAAGATCTAAGACTCTGAAAGGTAGGTAGTCCTTTATTTAGTGGAGAGTAAAGGGTCTAAGACTCTGAAAGGTAGGTAGTCCTTTATTTAGTGGAGAGTAAAGAGTCTAAGAATCTGGAAGGTAGGTAGTCCTTTATTTAGTGGAGAGTAAAGAGTCTAAGAATCTGAAAGGTAGGTAGTCCTTTATTTAGTGGAGAGTAAAGAGTCTAAGAATCTGAAAGGTAGGTAGTCTTTTATTTAGTGGAGAGTAAAGAGTCTAAGAATCTGAAAGGTAGGTAGTCCTTTATTTAGTGGAGAGTAAAGGGTCTAAGACTCTGAAAGATAGGTAGTCCTTTATTTAGTGGAGAATAAAGAGTCTAAGAATCTGAAAGGTAGGTAGTCCTTTATTTAGTGGAGAGTAAAGGGTCTAAGACTCTGAAAGGTAGGTAGTCCTTTATTTAGTGGAGAGTAAAGGGTCTAAGACTCTGAAAGATAGGTAGTCCTTTATTTAGTGGAGAATAAAGAGTCTAAGAATCTGAAAGGTAGGTAGTCCTTTATTTAGTGGAGAGTAAAGGGTCTAAGACTCTGAAAGGTAGGTCGTCCTTTATTTAGTGGAGAATTGGAGCTTTAAAAAGAAAAATTAGTTGAGATTAAGGGCCTTTACCCGATATGGCTAAGGAAAATTTTCTAAAATGTTAAGATAGCTCTTTTGCCCATCAATTGATATGGAGAAAAAGTGTGTGTCCATCATCAAATAAATATGTGATGGTGAAGAATCAACATCACTCAAATAGATTTTAAAATAATTAGTCGATGATAAAAAGATCATTTTTCTAATATTTGACGAAAATCCAATCGTAATTTTCCCAAAATGGAAAAAATTCATAGTCTATCGTCGAACATTCCCGATGAATAAAATAACCCAATAACTAAATGTGAAATTATGTTTTTTTAAAAGATAAAATACGTTCATCATTAAAGGTAACTCATAATAGTTAACTCTCCATCGATTAAAAATTACCACTTTCACTTCATAACAAATACTGTTTCAGCAGATTTCAAAATGTGGATTTCTAGCATTTTGAAGTACTTTCTCGAGTATAAATGCATTTGGCAGCAATGTATCTGCATTAGCTGGTCGATGGCTTCCATCCATCTTCCTAATACAGTGAGTTTTCGAATGAAGTTCTCTGCATATTCGAAGGGAATGCCTCAAGTCAAGTGAGCGTGCCAAAGACCAGATGCGATCCTGCAAACCATCTGCTAACAATCATCAACTACTTACTTACACACATTCAAACTACACTATCTATTCCTTTGAATCTCTTTTACTATATATTTTAACTCATTTAAAATAAAAATGACAAAAAGGCATCATAAGGTTAGTAGTAGTAATATGGTGCATATTGTGCATATATTATAAGCTGAATCATAAACAAACCATCTGCTAACCATCATCAACTACTTACTTACACACATTCAAAGTACACTATCTATTCCTTTGAATATCTTTTCCTATGTATTTTAACTCATTTAAAAAATATGATATCAATTCTAATTTCACTATCTATTTGTTTTACATTAAATTTCCTTTTCTATATATTTTAACTCATTTGAAAAATAAGACAAAAATGCATGGCCCGTAAGGTTAGTAGTAGTAATAAGGTGCATATTGCACAGATTTTTATAAGCTGAATCAAAAGCCATTGAAGTTATTTCTTGTTTAGTGTTAAAGATCATTTTATCAGAGAATGAAATATTGCGCAAGAATGGATGTAGAGTAAGATCTTCTCTCCATCACTACAACCTTCTCTCTAACACTGCAGTCTTCTCTCCATCTCTCCAGTCTTCTCTCCATCACCCCCCCCCCCACATCCACACGCCCCTCCACCTCTATTTGATTAATCAGTACACTTACAGCGGAACATTAAAATAACAGTTAAATTTACATCAAGGTAATTATTTACCCGGTACAGTCACTTTCACCCCCTCACCCTCACTCCACAGGTCAATTAAGTCTCATACTCCTGAGTGTGACTGTTTCTCAGCCTTCATCTCAACACAGGCAATTTGAAGGAGAATAAATGCGCTCTGAGTGTGGCTAATACGGTGGGAATTAGCTTTATCGGCTCATGAAAATATTGTAATAAAGTAAATAATTAGAGCATAACGTAATTAGGGAATAATTTAGCTATGTGTAAATGAAGTAAGGAAATATTTTAGGTAGAATGAATATTGCTGGGATTTACAAATTTGTTAAAGGGCCTCTCCACAAAACATTAGGTACCAAAAAGTGAACATATACTATACCTAATTACCATCAAATTTACGATAGTACGTGATAAGTTAGACTGCAGCCTTGTTCTTCTATTGAATCTTAGAAAGAGTGAAAGTGGAATGTGAATATTTCTTATACATTAATTATGAATTAATGAACAGAATTATACATTAATTATGTATAATTAATTATGAACAGAATACTTGATAGGTTTAAATTCTGCTTACTGTTATATGTTATATAACCTTAGCTCTACAAATTTAAAGCAATTCCAATTTTTTTTAATTTAGAGTGGAGAGGACCTTTAAATTATTTAATAATAATAAAAAACATTCGATAAAATATAATAAAAATTAAAATTATCTTAAAGTGAAAATATCATAAAACGTAAATGTAGGTTGAGGGCAGCAAAACACGGCAGTTACGGAGATATTGTATTTGGAGATCTCGTACTACAAAGAAAAGAGGAAAACAACATTTACTACATTATTTTTTTACCGAAATAGAAATGTTAAATGAACACTACTATAGCAAACATATCCGATAAAATTGAATAAATTCACTACAAATAATTATTTATTATAAGCAAAGGTCCTACTAATATATCCTTATATATCACACACCCTAAACATAATCACCTGAGCGGTATATGGCGCCAACTACAAAACAAGACAGATATCACGATCACCGGACGCAGTTTATCTAGTTAGGAGTATAATCCTCAATTGCCGCACATACAGACAACAGTTTCAATTTACCAGGGAACAAAATCTTAAACCAACAAATTTATCCTGGAACACATCAAAAAGGAATGTACGCAATAATAATGTAATGACCCTAATTAAAACTGACACTGCCGCACTCAACACATTTAATATTTAAGCCTAGCTAACAAAGCCGTTACGGATCCAGATACAAGGAACTCCGAAGAAGACCAGCATAAAAAATGGAATCAATGGACGAAGATATCCAAGCAAGTAACTCCAAATTTATAACAGTTACATTTGGAAGAATAATGATACGTACCCGTAATGATACGTACACCACATTTGGAAGAATAGAGAAGCTAGTAACTTGCAAACAAGTTCACAGCGGAAGAACAAATAGAAGGTAAGCACACAAAATAAATAGAAGGTAAGAACAGACAAAAGGTAGGAACAAATAGAAAGTAGAATAAACAAAAGGTAGAATAAACTGAAGGTAGAATTAATAGAAGGTAGAATAAACTGAAAGTAAGCCAATAATAAAGTTCACGTAATTTCAAGCCAAGAGATAAGCACATCACACCTATTCACCTAGCCTTCCATACTCGTGCATACGTTCCCAAAACGTAATTCAAACGTAGCCCTACACTTAACGACCTATCAGCACAGTGTTTAAAGAATTTATGACAAATTGGCCGGTGACATGTTCATAAAAAAAAACGAATCATTGATTGTAACGCCATCTGGTGGACAGGGAATCTACCAATCATAATGAAAATTAAAAGGAGCCGCATGACCTAAATCATATTTAACAGTCCCCTCTTTTGAAACTAAGTTTCAACACAGTTGAGACGTTCAACACGGCTCGCGTGATAATCAACTGTCTTGGTAAATTCGTTACGGTAGTTCCTTACCTTCTATCAGTAATACTAACTTAGACACAGGTCTCTTGTATTCCTTCCCACGAGCATACAAACTGACACATCGTACGTTACCATCAGAGCCTTGTTCCACACTCGTTACGCGACCTATGGGCCAATGGCACCTAGCTTCCAACTCACTCACAATCATCACTATATCACCGACTTTAACATTTCTCTTCTCTGAAGTCCACCTTTGACGACCCTGTAGTGAGCTTCTGTATTCACGGCACCATCTTTTCCAGAATTGATTTGCTACTGTTTGAATATGTTCCCAGCGGCTCACGTTGTCAATTTTTCTATCTTCCAGATTAATTACATTGGTTATGCTGTTTCCAAGATTTAAGAGTCTCTGTGGAGTGAGTGCAGGACTTGACGGGTCATTACCCAATATTGCTATCGGACGACTATTTATGGCAGCTTCGGCTTCACATAACAAAGTATAAAGCCCGTCGTCAGTGAAAGTCTTACCAGTCATCGTTGATTCCATTACACGCCTAACTGTCCTGATAATTCTCTCCCACACGCCCCCAAAGTGAGAGGCGCTAGGTGGATTAAACTCCCAACGAACCCCCCTAGTTGCTTCCAAATCATTCACAACTTCAGGGTTTCCTAGTGCCTTTAACATCACTCTTCGTGCACCCACAAAATTTGTTCCATTATCAGATCTCAGAAGTTTTACTTGTCCACGTCGCGCCATGAATCTTCTAATCGCACGAATTATAGCGTCGGTCGTTAGGTCCACTGCAATTTCCAGATGAACAGCGCGAATAGTCATACAAGTAAATATTACGCCATATCTCTTAGCTTTCTGTCTTCCTCGGCCCAGTGTCACAAAAAAGGGTCCAAAGCAGTCCATTCCAGTATAAGTGAAAGCTGGTTCCTGTTCAGCTACTCTAACAAAAGGTAAAGGAGCCATCTTCTGGTCAAGCACTCGACCTTGAACTCGTCGACAAGTCACGCATTTTCCCAATTCTGATCTTACTGTGGAAAAACCACGAGTGATCCAATACCTTTCACGTATCAGTCCCAAAACAGTTGGCGTGCCCAAATGCCCAGCTCGTTCATGGTACTCTCTAATAATCAAAGTCGTAATATGATGCTTATGAGGGAGCACAACTGGGAACTTGCTCTCGTAAGTCATTTCAGCATTTTCTAGTCTCCCTCCAACACGAATTATTTTATCTTTCATGTACACACACAATTTAGCTAAGCTACTACCCTTTCTTACAGTTTCTCCTCTCGATAGACGTCTATACTCTTCCCGGTAGCATTCCTCCTGCACGTTCCTTACCACTTCCCTCTCGGCTTCCTCAATATCAACTGCGTGCAAAGTGCACCTTTGTTTTTCACCCTTTGATATGATAAATTGCTTAAATTTTATCAACCAAGCCACACCTTTTAGCAACTTTTTCCAATCCGAATAGAATTCCCATATCTTTGAGCACGAGCTGGATCTTTCGGATACTCTCATTGTTTTCACAGATTTGCGAATTTCTAATTCAGCTTCACTCTCAATATTAACAGCATCTTGCTCGATCGGCCAACTTGATTCATCACTCAGCAGAAATTCCGGACCGCTGCGCCAACGGTGTGTGTCCTTCCCTCGTGAACCATCATCTGCCGGATTTAATTCTGACGAGACGTAACGCCATTCGCTCACATCAGTCCTACGTTTAATGTTGGCTACACGGTTTGCAACAAACGTATGGAATCTTAATTTTTCGTTTCTCAAATAACGAAGGACAGTCATGCTATCAGTCCACAAATGTACCTTCTTAAACAAGACTGATAATGTATCACGTAACCTCCGACTCATTCTTGCCACCAGCGTAGAAGCAACTAATTCCAGTCGCGGTATGGATACAGTCTTCAGTGGGTTAACTTTAGCTTTTCCCCAAACGAAAATACAACGATTTTCTCCACTTTGCATTTTTAAGAGTACATACGCTACTGCGGCATGTCCGCGTTCACAGGCGTCTCCAAATACGTGTAGGTGCAATTCCTTTACCTTTTCCCCTGATCCCACAATGCTGCGATTTATCTTCATCTTAGATATATCTCCCAGTCTTTCAATCCACGTTTCAATTTCGGTTATTTCTTCCACGGTGAACTGATTGTCCCAACCGTTTGCACCACTCTGCATGATTGCCCGTTGAAACAAAATCCTACCCTGTAAGACTAGCGGTGCCACTATCCCTAATGGGTCATAAATCCCAGCAATCACTGATAGTAACGTCCGTTTATTGAGCACCTTTCGAGGTTCAAAAGGAATCACCCCTAATTCATCCGTGTTTCTATTCCAACTGATTCCCAAAGCCCTACAGTCATTCATGTCACGAGATTCAACTCTCATTTCCCGCTCAATGTCCTCTACATTGCTCACAAATTTACATAGATTGAAACCACCCTCTGAACATAATGATTTCAGAGTCCTAGCTTCTACACAGATTTGATCTCTACTAGTGGCCGCTTTCAAGCAGTCATCTACATAAAAGTTTTCTCTTAAAATATCGGCAACTGAGTTACTACTGCCCTCACTTTTATCATCGGCTACCCGCTTCAAGGCATAATTTGCAATACTCGGGGAAGAACATGCCCCAAACAAATGTACTGTCATGCGATATTCTCTCAGCCGTCCACTCATAACACCTCCCTCCCACCAAAAGAACCTCAAATAATCCTGGTCAGCACGTGGCACCCTAATCTGATAAAACATGGATTCAATATCAGCCATGAAACCTAAGTGACCTAATCTGAATCGTAATAGTACATCAAGTAGATGAGTTGTCAAATCTGGTCCCTGGTATAATAAATCATTCAATGCAATGCCTCCAACTCTAGCCGCACAATCGAATACCACGCGAACTTTCCCTGGCTTGTTTGGGTGTGTAACAGCGAAATGGGGAATATACCATTTTCCTTCTTGTTCGTTTTCCAACACCTTTTCGGCGTACCCTTTCTCAATCATATCGCCAACACATTTCTCATATTTTTCTCTGATGTCGGGGTCCCCTCTTAATTTCTTCTGCAAGCCTGAAGTACGACGTAAAGCATTTGCACGACTGTGGGGTAACTCAAAAAGGTCCGATCGTAATGGTAAGGGGATTTCGTAGTGCCCGTCATATTTTCGACATCCTTCAATTCTAATTCTCCACCAGTTTCGGTTAAGCACTCGTGGGTATCTGCCTCATTATTTGGAATAATAATCTTTAACGCATCATCCATGGTCATTCCACGTTCCATTAGAGTTGCCTCCAATCGCGCAAGTCTATCACCTTTTGCTCCAGACGTCACCTCACCCAGGCACTGCAGAATTGAGTCAATTCTCTTTTCATTCAGTCTTTCTGCCATCTCTTCTGTACTGGTCTCAGTACTATTTGCCACCGCTCAGTACTGTAGGTTGAGGGCAGCAAAACACGGCAGTTACGGAGATATTGTATTTGGAGATCTCGTACTACAAAGAAAAGAGGAAAACAACATTTACTACATTATTTTTTTACCGAAATAGAAATGTTAAATGAACACTACTATAGCAAACATATCCGATAAAATTGAATAAATTCACTACAAATAATTATTTATTATAAGCAAAGGTCCTACTAATATATCTTTATATATCACACACCCTAAACATAATCACCTGAGCGGTATATGGCGCCAACTACAAAACAAGACAGATATCACGATCACCGGACGCAGTTTATCTAGTTAGGAGTATAATCCTCAATTGCCGCACATACAGACAACAGTTTCAATTTACCAGGGAACAAAATCTTAAACCAACAAATTTATCCTGGAACACATCAAAAAGGAATGTACGCAATAATAATGTAATGACCCTAATTAAAACTGACACTGCCGCACTCAACACATTTAATATTTAAGCCTAGCTAACAAAGCCGTTACGGATCCAGATACAAGGAACTCCGAAGAAGACCAGCATAAAAAATGGAATCAATGGACGAAGATATCCAAGCAAGTAACTCCAAATTTATAACAGTTACATTTGGAAGAATAATGATACGTACCCGTAATGATACGTACACCACATTTGGAAGAATAGAGAAGCTAGTAACTTGCAAACAAGTTCACAGCGGAAGAACAAATAGAAGGTAAGCACACAAAATAAATAGAAGGTAAGAACAGACAAAAGGTAGGAACAAATAGAAAGTAGAATAAACAAAAGGTAGAATAAACTGAAGGTAGAATTAATAGAAGGTAGAATAAACTGAAAGTAAGCCAATAATAAAGTTCACGTAATTTCAAGCCAAGAGATAAGCACATCACACCTATTCACCTAGCCTTCCATACTCGTGCATACGTTCCCAAAACGTAATTCAAACGTAGCCCTACACTTAACGACCTATCAGCACAGTGTTTAAAGAATTTATGACAAATTGGCCGGTGACATGTTCATAAAAAAAAACGAATCATTGATTGTAACGCCATCTGGTGGACAGGGAATCTACCAATCATAATGAAAATTAAAAGGAGCCGCATGACCTAAATCATATTTAACAGTAAAAAAAATCATAAAATATATAATACCATAAAAGAAAAATATCATAAAATATATCATATATAATAAAAGTAAAAAAATTATAATATAAATTCTCATAAAAGTAGAGATACCGTTAAGATAAATCCAATTTAATGGTCATATCTTCACGTATATTTTCTTATTTCTCTCATAAAATAATTATCTAGCAAGGATATATCCTTCATCTTATTCTCAAGATATAATAACGTCAAATATCTAAAAAAATATTTCAAGACTTCTTCAGATTTTCGCCTAACAAAAATAATGATTTATTTAAGCAGTAAAATAGGATTGGTTATAAATTCAAATAAAATATAATCATTTTCATAATCCCTAATATTAATCAATTCATGCGTAGAGCAACTTATCCATTAACGGACACTCACAGTACCCGGACAGTGGGAACTAATCTGTCGTTTGGAAAATTATGATTACCTATTTCATCACAGGATACCCACTATCCGAAAACTGTGGCTATACCCAATTCAGTCCTGGATAATAAATTAGTACAACTTATTTCATCACTGGATATCCCCACTATCCGAAAACTGTTGCGTTCCCTCATTTACTCCTAACGCTCTATTCCAATTATAACTAAAGCCATCTTGAAGGCGAATCTCGAAATGAAGTTACTCAAATGATCTAGTTCACCCCAATTCACAATAGAATGCTCTAGGCCCTATCGACTAATGGTATTACTCCGCCTAATTCAAACCGCTAGGTTTTCTTTGATGCTCCCTGCCGCCAATAAACGGGTAAACTGTCCTATATTTTTTTGTGGCCGCTTCGCAAGACGCCTCAAGCTATGACAAGAGCCAGGCAGAATTTTAATGGAGTTGGGAAGACGCTGGATATGGTTTTGGAACGTATATAGACAGTACAGACCATCTATAGAGGGTAGTTCTTCTATTGAAGAAACTACGACTCGAATTGACTCAAAATTTGAATTTTTAGTCTTGTCCCATAACAAGCTCAGAAATGTAAGTCAATTTGACTCATCCTAATACTCTACTCAAAAACAAGAGTCATACTGACTCCTAATTCATAGTCATATTGACTCATGTAGAGTCAATCGATAAAAAGACTCCAATTTTGAGTTTTGCCAGCCTTGACTCAAGCGATGAGTCAGATTGACTCTCAATGTTTTCTCAGTGTATCTATATCGCCATATCGGCTATTGTGAATTAAATCAAAATATCGAAATCAAGTTATTATTAAAAGATCTATAATTGAATTGAATACTTTCAAGTCAGATAACTGCAGTACTTGAAGTAAATGTGAAATGAATTGCACTCCTATATGACGTCTTAATACAGTGGAACTCCTCTATAATGAACTCCTGCATAGTGAATCATCCTGATTACTAGACTCCTGTATAATGATCTATCCTCTACATTGAATATATTTAGTTTAGTTTGCCACAAATTGCCATAAGTTTTCTATGCATCTCTATATAGTGAATTAGTTGTATTTCACTATAGAGGAGTTCTACCAGTGTAACTCCTCTATAGCGAAGTCATATGTAGTGAATCATACTGATTCTTAGAGTCCTGTGAACTGAAATACGTTGTATAATGAATCTATTAAAAGAAACAAAATTTTTTTTTGTGTAGTATGACATTTCCCCGCTGAATAAAATAATAGTATTTAGGGCTATTAAATTACAATTTCGATAAAACAAACTATTTATCAATAGAAGACACATTTTATTGACAGACTTACACAATAATACAGTCTTATTTACAGCTTTGATTTCCGTATGTGTCGATATTGGTCGTTTATATTTCAAGACAGTACCTTCGTACACTTGCATATAATTAAGATATGCTACAAAGTTCAAACATTATGGCAATTTTAAGGGATTGCCAAATGTCGCAATTTAGTCTAAAGAAGAAGTTTATTCCAGCTCTACAGTTATGTACAATTATACATATCGCGAATTTATTATTTTCTTTGCCGGCTATTATATAAAATGGTGATCTATTTACATCTCGTTCAAATACATACTTTTCAGGAACACAAATAAATTTAATTTTAGTTTATTAATTTGACAATTAATATATAACAGAAAAAATAACCCTACTATATATTTTTTTATCACACTAAATATTGGCTTCTTTTTATAGTGTCTTTTTTTCTATTATGCTTATTAAATATTTATTCCTTAAAGAACTTACAATAGATTAACCATTTTTATGAAAATACATAAGTTAGAGTGTAGAAATCCTTAAATCAAGACTTTTCAAGTAGTCAGATTTGAGGACGATTTAGATATAAAGTTGTACATTTTTTTCGAAAAGTCTCCAATGAAAACTGGACTAATTACAAAAAATCTGAATATTAAATTGTCTTCCAGAGATTAAATTTGAAAAAAAAAATGAGCGGAGAAAAGCCCGGTGGAGAACAGTCCGCCGATATTTATATCAATATTTATATTAAATCTCAGTTGGTACACTTTTTTGTGGGTCACCCTGTATATGATATTCAGAAGAACATTGAGACAAGATTGGCTTCCAGTTTGTCCTCCATGGGAGACATTCACGAGGTAGCAAATAATTTAGACTGGAGAGAAAAAAAAAACATTTCTAGCTGCCGAGTTGATGACTTCGTAAAATTGGACTCCTATGATGAAATTAGAACATACAACTTCAGTTATGTACTATCAGAGAAAAGAGTCACTGTGATGATGTACTATCAGAGAAAAGAGTCACTGTGATGATGTACTACCAGAGAAAAGAGTCACTGTGATGATGTACTATCAGAGAAAAGAGTCACTGTGATGATGTACTATCAGAGAAAAGAGTCACTGTGATGATGTACTATCAGAGAAAAGAGTCACTGTGATGATGTACTATCAGAGAAAAGAGTCACTGTGATGATGTACTATCAGATAAAAGAGTCACTGTGATGATGTACTATCAGAGAAAAGAGTCACTGTGATGATGTACTATCAGAGAAAAGAGTCACTGTGATGATGTACTATCAGATAAAAGAGTCACTGTGATGATGTACTATCAGATAAAAGAGTCACTGTGATGATGTACTATCAGATAAAAGAGTCACTGTGATGATGTACTATCAGAGAAAAGAGTCACTGTGATGATGTACTATCAGAGAAAAGAGTCACTGTGATGATGTACTATCAGAGAAAAGAGTCACTGTGATGATGTACTATCAGAGAAAAGAGTCACTGTGATGATGTACTATCAGAGAAAAGAGTCACTGTGATGATGTACTATCAGAGAAAAGAGTCACTGTGATGATGTACTATCAGAGAAAAGAGTCACTGTGATGATGTACTATCAGATAAAAGAGTCACTGTGATGATGTACTATCAGATAAAAGAGTCACTGTGATGATGTACTATCAGAGAAAAGAGTCACTGTGATGATGTACTATCAGAGAAAAGAGTCACTGTGATGATGTACTATCAGAGAAAAGAGTCACTGTGATGATGTACTATCAGAGAAAAGAGTCACTATGATGATGTACTATCAGAGAAAAGAGTCACTGTGATGTACTATCAGAGAAAAGAGTCACTGTGATGATGTACTATCAGATAAAAGAGTCACTGTGATGATGTACTATCAGAGAAAAGAGTCACTGTGATGATGTACTATCAGAGAAAAGAGTCACTGTGATGATGTACTATCAGAGAAAAGAGTCACTGTGATGATGTACTATCAGAGAAAAGAGTCACTGTGATGATGTACTATCAGAGAAAAGAGTCACTGTGATGATGTACTATAAGAGAAAAGAGTCACTGTGATGATGTACTATCAGAGAAAAGAGTCACTGTGATGAAGTACTATCAGAGAAAAGAGTCACTGTGATGATGTACTATCAGAGAAAAGTCACTGTGATGATGTACTATCAGAGAAAAGAGTCACTGTGATGATGTACTATCAGAGAAAAGAGTCACTGTGATGAAGTACTATCAGAGAAAAGAGTCACTGTGATGATGTACTACCAGAGAAAAGAGTCACTGTGATGATGTACTATCAGAGAAAAGAGTCACTGTGATGATGTACTATCAGAGAAAAGAGTCACTGTGATGATGTACTATCAGAGAAAAGAGTCACTGTGATGATGTACTATCAGAGAAAAGAGTCACTGTGATGATGTACTATAAGAGAAAAGAGTCACTGTGATGATGTACTATCAGAGAAAAGAGTCACTGTGATGATGTACTATCAGAGAAAAGAGTCACTCTGATGATGTACTATCAGAAAAAAGAGTCACTGTGATGATGTACTATCAGAGAAAAGAACCACTGTGATGAAGTACTATCAGAGAAAAGAATCACTGTGATGAAGTACTATCAGAGAAAAGAGTCACTGTGATGATGTACTACCAGAGAAAAGAGTCACTGTGATGATGTACTATCAGAGAAAAGAGTCACTGTGATGATGTACTATCAGAGAAAAGAGTCACTGTGATGATGTACTATCAGAGAAAAGAATCACTGTGATGATGTACTATCAGAGAAAAGAATCACTGTGATGAAGTACTATCAGAGAAAAGAGTCACTGTGATGATGTACTATCAGATAAAAGAGTCACTGTGATGATGTACTATCAGATAAAAGAGTCACTGTGATGATGTACTACCAGAGAAAAGAGTCACTGTGATGATGTACTATCAGAGAAAAGAGTCACTGTGATGATGTACTATCAGAGAAAAGAGTCATTGTGATGATGTACTATCAGAGAAAAGAGTCACTGTGATGATGTACCATCAGAGAAAAGAGTCACTGTGATTATGTACAATCAGAGAAAAGAGTCACTGTGATTATGTACAATAAGAGAAAAGAGTCACTGTGATTATGTACTATCTAAGAAAAGAGTCACTGTGATGATGTACTATCAGAGCAAAGAGTCACTGTGGTTATGTACTATCAGAGAAAAGAGTCACTAAGATGATGTACTATCAGAGAAAAGAGTCACTGTGATGATGTACCATCTGAGAAAAGAGTCACTAAGATGATGTACTATCAGAGAAAAGAGTCACTGTGATTATGTACAATAAGAGAAAAGAGTCCCTGTGATGATATACTATCAGAGAAAAGAGTCACTGTGATGATGTACTATCAGAGCAAAGAGTCACTGTGGTTATGTACTATCAGAGAAAAGACTCACTAAGATGATGTACTATCAGAGAAAAGAGTCATTGTGATTATGTACAATAAGAGAAAAGAGTCACTGTGATGATGTACTATCAGAGAAAAATGTCATTGTGATTATGTACAATAAGAGAAAAGAGTCACTGTGATGATATACTATCAGAGAAAAGAGTCACTGTGATGATGTACTATCAGAGCAAAGAGTCACTGTGATGATGTACTATCAGAGAAAAGAGTCACTGTGATGATGTACTATCAGAGAAAAGAGTCACTGTGATGATGTACTATCAGAGAAAAGAGTCACTGTGATGATATACTATCAGAGAAAAGAGTCACTGTGATGATGTACTATCAGAGAAAAGAGTCACTGTGATGATGTACTATCAGAGAAAAGAGTCACTGTGATGATGTACTATCAGAGAAAAGAGTCACTGTGATGATGTACTATCAGAGAAAAGAGTCACTGTGATGATGTACTATCAGAGAAAAGAGTCACTGTGATGATGTACTATCAGAGAAAAGAGTCACTGTGATGATATACTATCAGAGAAAAGAGTCACTGTGATGATGTACTATCAGAGAAAAGAGTCACTGTGATGATGTACTATCAGAGGAAAGAGTCACTGTGATGATGTACTATCAGAGAAAAGAGTCACTGTGATGATGTACTATCAGAGAAAAGAGTCACTGTGATGATGTACTATCAGAGAAAAGAGTCTCTGTGATGATGTACTATCAGAGAAAAGAGTCACTGTGATGATGTACTATCAGAGAAAAGAGTCACTGTGATGATGTTCTATAAGAGAAAAGAGTCACTGTGATGATGTACTATCAGAGAAAAGAGTCACTGTGATGATGTACTATCATAGAAAAGAGTCATTGTGATGATGTACTATCAGAGAAAAGAGTCACTGTGATGATGTACTATCAGAGAAAAGAGTCACTGTGATGATGTACTATCAGAGCAAAGAGTCACTGTGATGATGTACTATCAGAGAAAAGAGTCACTGTGATGATGTGCTATAAGAGAAAAGAGTCACTGTGATGATGTACTATCAGAGCAAAGAGTGACTGTGGTTATGTACTATCAGAGCAAAGAGTCACTGTGATGATGTACTATCAGAGAAAAGAGTCTCTGTGATAATGTACTATCAGAGAAAAGAGTCACTGTGATGATGTACTATCAGAGAAAAGAGTCACTGTGATGATGTACTATCAGAGAAAAGAGTCACTGTGATGATGTACTATCAGATAAAAGAGTCACTGTGATGATGTACTATCAGAGAAAAGAGTCACTGTGATGATGTACTATCAGAGAAAAGAGTCACTGTGATGATGTACTATCAGAGAAAAGAGTCACTGTGATGATATACTATCAGAGAAAAGAGTCACTGTGATGATGTACTATCAGAGAAAAGAGTCAATGTGATGATGTACTATCAGAGAAAAGAGTCACTGTGATGATGTACTATCAGAGAAAAGAGTCTCTGTGATGATGTACTATCAGAGAAAAGAGTCACTGTGATGATGTACTATCAGAGAAAAGAGTCACTGTGATGATGTACTATCAGAGAAAAGAGTCACTGTGATGATATACTATCAGAGAAAAGAGTCACTGTGATGATGTACTATCAGAGAAAAGAGTCACTGTGATGATGTACTATCAGAGAAAAGAGTCACTGTGATGATGTACTATCAGAGAAAAGAGTCACTGTGATGATGTACTATCAGAGAAAAGAGTCACTGTGATGATGTACTATCAGAAAAAAGAGTCACTGTGATGATGTACTACCAGAGAAAAGAGTCACTGTGATGATGTACTATCAGAGAAAAGAGTCACTGTGATGATGTACTATCAGAGAAAAGAGTCACTGTGATGATGTACTACCAGAGAAAAGAGTCACTGTGATGATGTACTATCAGAGAAAAGAGTCACTGTGATGATGTACTATCAGAGAAAAGAGTCACTGTGATGATGTACTATCAGATAAAAGAGTCACTGTGATGATGTACTATCAGAGAAAAGAGTCACTGTGATGATGTACTATCAGAGAAAAGAGTCACTGTGATGATGTACTATCAGATAAAAGAGTCACTGTGATGATGTACTATCAGATAAAAGAGTCACTGTGATGATGTACTATCAGATAAAAGAGTCACTGTGATGATGTACTATCAGAGAAAAGAGTCACTGTGATGATGTACTATCAGAGAAAAGAGTCACTGTGATGATGTACTATCAGAGAAAAGAGTCACTGTGATGATGTACTATCAGAGAAAAGAGTCACTGTGATGATGTACTATCAGAGAAAAGAGTCACTGTGATGATGTACTATCAGAGAAAAGAGTCACTGTGATGATGTACTATCAGAGAAAAGAGTCACTGTGATGATGTACTATCAGATAAAAGAGTCACTGTGATGATGTACTATCAGATAAAAGAGTCACTGTGATGATGTACTATCAGAGAAAAGAGTCACTGTGATGATGTACTATCAGAGAAAAGAGTCACTGTGATGATGTACTATCAGAGAAAAGAGTCACTGTGATGATGTACTATCAGAGAAAAGAGTCACTGTGATGATGTACTATCAGAGAAAAGAGTCACTGTGATGTACTATCAGAGAAAAGAGTCACTGTGATGATGTACTATCAGATAAAAGAGTCACTGTGATGATGTACTATCAGAGAAAAGAGTCACTGTGATGATGTACTATCAGAGAAAAGAGTCACTGTGATGATGTACTATCAGAGAAAAGAGTCACTGTGATGATATACTATCAGAGAAAAGAGTCACTGTGATGATGTACTATCAGAGAAAAGAGTCACTGTGATGATGTACTATCAGATAAAAGAGTCACTGTGATAATGTACTATCAGAGAAAAGAGTCACTGTGATGATGTACTATCAGAGAAAAGAGTCACTGTGAAGATGTACTATCAGAGAAAAGAGTCACTGTGATAATGTACTATCAGAGAAAAGTGTCACTGTGATGATGTACTATCAGAGAAAAGAGTCACTGTGATGATATACTATCAGAGAAAAGAGTCACTGTGATGATGTACTATCAGAGAAAAGAGTCACTGTGATGATGTACTATCAGATAAAAGAGTCACTGTGATAATGTACTATCAGAGAAAAGAGTCACTGTGATGTACTATCAGAGAAAAGAGTCACTGTGATGATGTACTATCAGATAAAAGAGTCACTGTGATGATGTACTATCAGAGAAAAGAGTCACTGTGATAATGTACTATCAGAGAAAAGAGTCACTGTGATGATGTACTATCAGAGAAAAGAGTCACTGTGATGATATACTATCAGAGAAAAGAGTCACTGTGATGATGTACTTTCAGAGAAAAGAGTCACTGTGATGATGTACTATCAGATAAAAGAGTCACTGTGATAATGTACTATCAGAGAAAAGAGTCACTGTGATGTACTATCAGAGAAAAGAGTCACTGTGATGATGTACTATCAGATAAAAGAGTCACTGTGATGATGTACTATCAGAGAAAAGAGTCACTGTGATAATGTACTATCAGAGAAAAGAGTCACTGTGATGATGTACTATCAGAGAAAAGAGTCACTGTGATGATGTACTATCAGAGAAAAGAGTCACTGTGATGATGTACTTTCAGAGAAAAGAGTCACTATGATGATGTACTATCAGAGAAAAGAGTCACTGTGATGATGTACTATCAGAGAAAAGAGTCACTGTGATGATGTACTATCAGAGAGAAGAGTCACTGTGATGATGTACTATCAGAGAAAAGAGTCACTGTGATGATGTACTTTCAGAGAAAAGAGTCACTGTGATGATGTACTATCAGAGAAAAGAGTCACTGTGATGATGTACTATCAGAGTAAAGAGTCACTGTGATGATGTACTATCAGAGAAAAGAGTCACTGTGATGATGTACTATCAGAGAAAAGAGTCACTGTGATGATGTACTATCAGATAAAAGAGTCACTGTGATAATGTACTATCAGAGAAAAGAGTCACTGTGATGTACATCAGAGAAAAGAGTCACTGTGATGATGTACTATCAGAGAAAAGAGTCACTGTGATGATGTACTATCAGATAAAAGAGTCACTGTGATGATGTACTATCAGAGAAAAGAGTCACTGTGATGATGTACTATCAGAGAAAAGAGTCACTGTGATAATGTACTATCAGAGAAAAGAGTCACTGTGATGATGTACTATCAGAGAAAAGAGTCACTGTGATGATGTACTATCAGAGTAAAGAGTCACTGTGATGATGTACTATCAGAGAAAAGAGTCACTGTGATGATGTACTGTCAGAGAAAAGAGTCACTGTGATGATGTACTATCAGAGAAAAGAGTCACTGTGATGATGTACTATCAGAGAAAAGAGTCACTGTGATGATGTACTATTAGAGAAAAGAGTCACTGTGATGATGTATTATCAGAGAAAAGAGTCACTGTGATGATGTACTATCAGAGAAAAGAGTCACTGTGATGATGTACTATCAGAGAAAAGAGAAGAATTTATTTGAAAATTTAGTATCCATTAATTAATGTCTATTTTACCTGCAGGTATCATGGACATTAATTAAAATAACCACCTGTCTTACATAATCGTAAATGTGTAACTGTCCTAATTTTTTTTGTGGTGGGAATGACATTGCATTGATGGGAGGTAAAAGGAGGTGACATTGCATTGATGGGAGGTGAATGGAGGGGACATTGCATTGATGGGAGGTGAATTGAGGAGACATTGCATTGATGGGAGGTAAATGGAGGGGACATTGCATTGATGGGAGGTGAATTGAGAGGACATTGCATTGATGGGAGGTGAATTGAGGGGACATTGCATTGATTGGAGGTAAATGGAGGGGACATTGCATTGATGGGAGGTAAATGGAGGGGACATTACATTGATGGAAGGTGAATGGAGGGGACATTGCATTGATGGGAGGTGAATTGAGGGGACATTGCATTGATGGGAGGTGAATTGAGGAGACATTGCATTGATGGGAGGTAAATGGAGGGGACATTGCATTGATGGGAGGTGAATTGAGGGGACATTGCATTGATGGGAGGTAAATGGAGGGGACATTGCATTGATGAGAGGTGATTGGAGGGGACATTGCATTGATGGGAGGTGAATTGAGGGGACATTGCATTGATGGGAGGTAAATGGAGGGGACATTGCATTGATAGGAGGTAAATGGAGGGGACATTGCATTGATGGGAGGTGAATGGAGGGGACATTGCATTGATGGGAGGTGAATTGAGGGGACATTGCATTGATGGGAGGTGAATGGAGGGGACATTGCATTGATGGGAGGTGAATTGAGGGGACATTGCATTGATGGGAGGTGAATTGATTGTTTCAGTAGAAAAAAATCTCTGAAATTTGACTAAAGATCAGAAAAGAAATGAGTATGAGAACCTAGAAATGAAACATTACTATTTCTTTAACTTCATAGCATCTATCTCTTATCTAGCTTTCAATATCGCATAGAAATAATGATGTTATGTTGGAAAAATCTCATAATCTAACTAACTTACTCCAAGAAGATATCACATGATGCATATTACATATAATTGTTATCGTGCAAACGTGAGAAAGTGACACTCTGCTCATAGATAAGACTTATAAAGAACAGCACCGTTGCTCTATCTAGCGACAGTGGTGCAATCATCATGTTTAACTTCATCATCCAATTACTTGTTCTGCCAAGTATCAACTCCCTCAGTGCCGGTGAAACCGTAACTGAATTTTACGTCAATGATGCCCTTCTTCAACAGTTCCAGGATTATCCATGTCCGGAGGCAGGAGACATTGCCCCGTGTGTCTGTTCTTACTATCCGGATTCAGACAGACTTACTCTAGACTGTACGGACATATCATCTGACGAAGAACTTGCAAACATTTTGGCAAAAGTTTTCCCTGTGAACAACTTTTATGAATTTACAATGGAATCATCTTCATCTTTAACAGCTCTTAATTTCACTTGCGGAGGTGTGAAGTTCCGACAGATCAACCTGTCTCTAGGACCATTCCCACTGGCAGAAGTCAGTGATGATTTCTACCACTCTTGTTCCTCTTCAGATCTTGAGTATGTTGCTTTTACGAACACAAAGCTGTCATCATTAGTCTTCCCTCCTCCTCCACTTAATGACCAGATAACCTATTTTGATATGCGTTATTCTCTGTTGGCATCAGTTCCTCTAATTAGCAGTGACAGTTTGTCATATCTTCATCTCGCGCAAGGACAAATATCTCAACTAACTCCAGGTAATTATTTTTAATGAAATAAAAGTCAATTTTTTGATAATGTCGCAGATATATAATTTTCATCTAAGATAAGAAATTAGAACTACAAACTAACAATAAATACAGTTTTGTTATTAAGATATATTCAAAATAGGTTTATTTCCACGAAATGAAACTTTGATAATTAACTAAATAATATAAATTAATTTTCCGCTATGCTCATTCGTTAATCATAAGTTACGAATCAGTAGAAAGTAGTTATAGTAAAGAGTGTTCATGGATGCAGAAAAGCTAATCAAGTAAAAATAAAATATTTCTACCTGAACTGACGATTGATTATGTTTAGGCACTAAACTATAACATCTTGAAAATATATTAGAACTTTTATTAATATTTCAATCACTTTATTTTTTCTCATAGGAACATTCGATGAGATTCCTAACCTGGAGTACTTATATTTGCATTACAACAACATCAAGATTATGAAAAATGGCTCCATTCCCATCACTTACAATGAATATTTGTATGATTTCCGAAGTAATGGATTGGAGACAATTGAGCCAGGAGCATTCACTATGAAAGGAGAACCGCGTAAGTTCAATGAATATTTATATATTAAATGAATAACACGTTTCAAGTTATCGCCATTTGGCAAAAGTTGTAATTATTGAAAATCATTTCATGGAGAAGGTGATTAGATGTTTTTTTTTAATTTAGACATTAATGTTTCTTTTCTCCTCCACAGCACTGAATTCATTGCAGATTTTCCTTATTGGCAACCTCCTGAAGACGATTGATGCCTCAGTCTTTGAATTCCTGATCCACTCATTATTTGCGGTAATTTCTTTATTAGGTCTACCTTTCCTCACCATTCATTACGAGGGTTTAACCTGATTCCCTTTACAGTATTTGAAGAGTAGCGGTTTATATTTCGAAAATATCATTTGGCGTTCGATAAGCACATTTTCAATTAAAGACAATTCAGTTTATACGATATAGGTGTTTAGTTCTACTAGATAGTTTATTTCAATGTGAGAAATAGTATATTGGAAAAAATAGTCCCGTAGTCACCCTGAAAATATGAATGGGTGACGATGCCCTTAAATGATTTAGATCCTGTGAACTTCCTCTAATGAATATTCTTCTAATTTTCCGCATATACAATCCACTCGACTGTGGTTGTGACTTGGCCTGGATTATTCTGAACCCTGAATACCTGGCAAAAGTGACAAACTACTATGATAAACTTCCTACATGCGCAGATGGAACATTGCTGACTGACTTGGATCCTACTCTATATGAAGAGTTTTGTGGATGAACTCAGTAATTAGCAAACACCTTTTGATACTATGACGTTCAACGGTTAGGGGATTTATTTTCTTCACAGTTTATTGTCATCACAACTTGCGTTGGATAAATAAAATTTAATAAAATATCTGAAAAATTTAATACAACATATTTCAATTACAATTATTATGAAATTTTGACACTCTTTAATATTTATAAGACATGTAATGCATGGATTTTCAATCAGTGGGAGATGGAAACAAAGAGCAATAAAAAAATAAATTCAAAGTTATTAGGAAATGTATTTTTAACAAAAATGCTAACAAAGAAATACTAAAAATTTAACATAGATATTAAATAGTTACTACTTTGTACTACAAACAAAACGATTAATGAACTAATATATATATACAGTGTATTAATAAAACTCTTGAATATTACTATGCAAAACCACACTCACAGCCCACAGGACATTTTAACCTGTAAATCTTATGTTTGTAATATTCTTTGTATTTTGAAATGTTTGAAAAGAAATTTTTGCATCGATAATTTTAACTTTTTGTCAACCCTTTGAATATTTATGGAGTTAAATGTGAAAGAAAATGATTTTAACTAAAAATTAAATTTAGTATTACTTCAAATATAATTTCTGAATCTACTGTCAATAATAATTTTCATGGTTCTTCATGCACAATATCGGACTATACGATTAACAATATTATACTAAATCATTATTTTGAAATAATAATATACTTCACATTAAATTTAATCCATGAACGGCTAAGGTTGCATATACGCATTAAAATTCACTCAATAGTACAATACAAGATTATAATATATTGCAAGGCAGTTTGTCGCAAGGCAGTTTGTCGCATGGCAGTTGTCCGTATATGGCAGTTGTCTGCAATGCAGGTTGTCACATGGCAGCTGTCACATGGCAGTTGTCTGTATGGCAGTTGTCCGTATGGCAGTTGTCTGTATGGAAGTTGTCCGTATGGCAGTTGTCCGTATGGCAGTTGTCTGCAATGCAGGTTGTCGCATGGCAGTTGTCTGTATGGAAGTTGTCTGTATGGCAGTTGTCTGCAATGCAGGTTATCGCATGGCAGTTGTCTGTATGGCAGTTGTCCGTATGGTAGTTTTCCGTATGGCAGTTGTCCGTATGGCAGTTGTCTGCAATGCAGGTTGTCGCATGGCAGTTGTCTGTATGGAAGTTGTCTGTATGGCAGTTGTCTGCAATGCAGGTTGTCGCATGGCAGTTGTCTGTATGGCAGTTGTCCGTATGGTAGTTGTCCGTATGGCAGTTGTCCGCATGGCAGTTGTCTGCAAGGCAGTTGTCCGTATGGCAGTTGTCCGTATGGCAGTTGTCCGTATGGCAGTTGTCTGCAAGGCAGGTTGTCGTATGGCAGTTGTCCATATGGCAGCAGTCCGTATGGCAGCTGTCCGTATGGCAGCTGTCTGTATGGCAGTTGTCCGTATGGCAGTTGTCCGTATGGCAGTTGTCCTTATGGCAGTTGTCCGCATGGCAGTTTTCCGTATGGCAGTTGTCTGCAAGGCAGCTGTCCTACAGCCATATTTTATGCTGTGAATTTTCTCACCAGCCTCTGCAATTTTAATTTTATTTTCTCCAGACGATATATAGACCCTTTACTCTACTCAGGTACAAACCACGCACCTCTCGCTGTGATTGTCCACTTTTGAGAAACTTATTTAATCACTGTAATCAATAGTGTTATAAGAACTGTTTCTGTCTGTTCCACTGAACCTAATAATACGCATGGCAAGCAGCTGGGTACGAAGTTATACCGATATCAGTTCTTTAAATGGTTTGTATCTGTCAGTCCGTCACACTAACCTAATCATACTATAATAATACGTGCTCCTTCCTTAGTTAGTTAGTCTGTCTGTCCGTGACGCTTTCAGTAATTATATAGAAAAAAAAAGGTTAAAACAATCAACAAATAGTATCCAATCACCAAACACTACCTAATCACTGAACACTACCTAGCACCTATATAATCACCGACTAATCTACCTTTCAAAGATAAGGTAAACTTATATACCTTTCAGATTATTCGATTAGTGGTACCTAAACTTTATTATAAAATTTACTCGAATTACCTAAATATGTTTATTAAAGAGAAATGTAAAGAAATCAATAATAATCAACTGTCGATATTCGTATTTCTGAAATTAATGAATATATATGTGTATGTTCAATATTTTCAACTGCTTTAAAGAAAATATTTTGATATTTTTTGCGCTCTATAAAAATGGTGATCGATATTTTCTTCTAACAAAATTCAACATGAGGTTGAAATAAAAGCATTTTGCTCCATGGAGGTTTGGTCGAAATTTATCAATAACTTTGCAACGTAATGGATTCTTTTTATTGTTATGAAGTGAAAAAAAAGAGGTGAAAAGGTTACAAGAACATTTTATTTTAAATATAAAACAGAATAACCACAAAAAAAATATTCAGTAAATTCAGGAAGATTCAACAGCGTTCAAATGCCTCTATTCGAACAGTTGGACGGAATTTCTAACATCTTTTGTAAATAACTAACCTAATTACAAATCAGTTTTTTTTTTGTGTTCACAATTATAAATGTTGGAACTATTTTCCATGTGTAAAAAAATGTTCTATTTTCTGCACTCCATTTCCCTCTACTCACTTATAACAATATTTTCAACAATATTTCTATTTTTAAATCCTTGCTGTGAATAAACGTGAACCATTTTACAGCTTCATAAAATAACAACATTTTTATAAAACTATTTTAGACTAGATGATGGTTGTTATGATTTACAACTAGATGATGGTTGTTATGATTTACAACTAGATGATGGTTGTTATGATTTACAACTAGATAATATTTGTAATGATTTACAACTAGATGACGGTTGTTATGATTTACAACTAGATGATGGTTGTAATGATTTACAACTAGATAAAGTTTGTAATGATTTACAACTAGATGATGGTTGTGATGATTTACAACTAGATGATGGTTGTGATGATTTACAACTTGATGATGGTTGTGATGATTTACAACTAGATAATGGTTGTGATGATTTACAACTAGATGATGGTTGTAATGATTTACAACTAGATGATGGTTGTTATGATTTACAACTGGATGATGGTTGTGATGATTTACAACTAGATGATGGTTGTGATGATTTACAACTTGATGATGGTTGTGATGATTTACAACTAGATAATGGTTGTGATGATTTACAACTAGATGATGGTTGTGATGATTTACAACTAGATGATGGTTGTAATGATTTACAACTTGATGATGGTTGTGATGATTTACAACTAGATGATGGTTGTTATGATTTACAACTAGATGATGGTTGTGATGATTTACAACTAGATAATGGTTGTAATGATTTACAACTAGATGATGGTTGTGATGATTTACAACTAGATGATGGTTGTGATGATTTACAACTTGATGATGGTTGTGATGATTTACAACTAGATAATGGTTGTGATGATTTACAACTAGATGATGGTTGTAATGATTTACAACTAGATGATGGTTGTTATGATTTACAACTGGATGATGGTTGTGATGATTTACAACTAGATGATGGTTGTGATGATTTACAACTTGATGATGGTTGTGATGATATACAACTAGATAATGGTTGTGATGATTTACAACTAGATGATGGTTGTGATGATTTACAACTAGATGATGGTTGTAATGATTTACAACTTGATGATGGTTGTGATGATTTACAACTAGATGATGGTTGTTATGATTTACAACTAGATGATGGTTGTGATGATTTACAACTAGATAATGGTTGTAATGATTTACAATTAGATGATGGTTGTAATGATTTACAACTAGATGATGGTTGTTATGATTTACAACTAGATGATTGTGGTAATGATTTACAACTAGATGATGGTTGTAATGATTTACAACTAGATGATGGTTGTTATGATTTACAACTAGATGATGGTTGTAATGATTTACAACTAGATGATGGTTGTTATGATTTACAACTAGATGATGGTTGTAATGATTTACAACTAGATGATTGTTTTAATGATTTAGTTATTGAACCGCGTAACTCCATGCAGGAAAAACTATTATGAAAGGTCTTGATTTCAATTATTGCCTAATTTAAAGAACGATCACTTATACAAGAATAAGATCTATCATGGATATACAAATGATGATAGAATGATAGAAATGATCTATCATTAGATCCATACCTCCTTTCTAAATGGCTATAGTTTAGCTCGTTAACCAGTTGCTTTCATATCAATGAATAGAAAGGCCATTCACTACTCTGTCCTGCCTAGACTCTTTTCAAGTTAATTTGATTTCCTTGTGCGTAAGAGCCATCATCGCCTCGATTGGTCTTTATTTATTTATAATGATGTAGAGGCAGCACATTAAGCAATTATTTCCAATAGGAGACTGAGAGTCTCATTATTTTCTGGCCCGAGGTAGTTAGGTAGACGCTGAATAATAAACAGAGTCTTAGGCACTAAAATATTGCCTCGAAGATACCGAGAGAGGAGCCAATTAGGGGGAGATGGAGAGTGAGTGGAGAGAGTGGAGAGTGAGTGGAGAGAGTGGAGAGTAAGCGGGGAGAAGAGTGTAAGTAGAGTGGTGAGTAGATGGTGACTAGATTGGAGAGAGAGTGGTGAGCAGAGTGGTGAGAAGATGGTGAATAGAGTGGTGAGAAGATGGTGAGTAAAGTGGAGAGGTGAGAAGATGGTGAGTAAAGTGGAGAAGTGAGAAGATGGTGAGTAAAGTGGTGAATAGAGTGGTGAGAAGATGGTGAGTAAACTGGAGAGGTGAGAAGATGGTGAGTAAAGTGGAGAGGTGAGAAGATGGTGAGTAAAGTGGAGAGGTGAGAAGATGGTGAGTAAAGTGGAGAGGTTAGAAGATGGTGAGTAAAGTGGAGAGGTGAGAAGATGGTGAATAGAGAGGTGCTTTAAATGTGAGGTAAAATAAATTCATCGGTATTCCTCCACAAAAAGAGAATTTCACGTTCAGTTCAATATAAAACTTCTTGTTTCTTGCCAAATAAATTCCACTGGCTGAGATAACAAATAAGTTGCAATTGGCTTTGACTTATAAACACTGCCTCGGTTGCAATGAATTTGGGGGTAGACTGTTTGATCTGCCCACAGGGGGAGCTATTTCAGTGTTTGGGGGGGGGGGAGGTGGAGTTGACTCTAGAGAGGATATATTGCTCTTTGGATACCAGATATTATACACTATAGTGCACAAAAATAAATACTTTATTCGTATATCCTGTTGTTTACTCACCGGTTTCTGAGAATCAAAATAACAAGAAAATCCCAAGATATTTTCGACTTGAAATCAATGTAAGAACTCATCCACTGAACAAATATAGTCGGGAAATATTTATATAATTCTGAAGTATTTCTTTTTGCTTCAGTATATTTTAATTCGTTCATATACATGCATTGCGCCTATCTATACAACAGTTACTATAAATTTACTAATTTGGTCAGTATCCATATAGCTACGTTATATATCATATTATTATGATGATAAAAATTGTGTTTCTTATAAATATATATAAATTATTCCAATCTACACACATGGAAACCATACCAATGAATCGAACTGTAAAAAGTAAGTAATTGAATCTCTTCCTGTCTATTTAACATAGGTAAAAGAAGCATGGTTTCAGCTAAGGTAAATTAAACTTGCTAAACACGTATGTGCTGAACTATTTTCTGTACTAAGCACTAAATTCTAATACACATTTAGTTAATAACTTTAATAAATAAAGGAAAACTTCAAAAGAATTTGATATTAATATTACATTAACAAGAAGGCTTTAACTCTAGACTCAAATTCATCACAAGCCATACAATAATTACCTTTCTTTTCTACAGTTAGATTTCATAATATATTTCCATATTAGGTTCTTCATTTGTAATCATTCACATTAGAATATCCTGTTCAATATCACCGTTTCCTTTTTACCTGTCTGCATACTCTTACTGTATTCTGTATAAGTTTAGCTGATGTGCTTCAGGTAACTTAAGAGTTTTACGTACCTCCATCTTTAAACCTCACATTTTACAGCCTCATTTTTGAGACTCTGTCTCTATAACGAAACTGTCTCAGTTTTTACGATAACACATTCTCATCATTATTATTTGCTGTCACATCAAAGTTCCAATTGTCTTCTTTTCTAAATTCCTGTATAAAAGGTGGTATAAGAAGCAATGGCACCGGCAATTGTTGTAAAGCTAGCATCCATTATTCCTTCCAAACATTATTCATTATTGTTTTTGGCATATGTTCATTCATTTTTTGAACCTATGAGCATGTATAGTAATCCAAAACTAATAGCATGACTCATGAGTCAAGAAGTTAGTATGTTTCCTATGTTTTTAGGGATAAAGATATCTCAAATACTTCTGGTCTTATTTTACATAGGATTAATTAGGTTTGAGTCATGGAGGTCTTGATAGATCATATAGCAGGATTTCTCATTTTTCTGAGTGATATATGGTATAGCTCCACATATATAGTGCAATTTCGATAATAATGACCCCATCTGTGAAATGGGCAGAGTAAAAAAAAATAAGTTTAAATTAGAGAAGCTACCACAGTCCATGATTTAGAGTTATTTTTTAATAATTATGTAATGTGTGACCCTATATCCAGTTTAACGAATTGTCTTCATTTTTACCTACTATCCTTTTACAACTGTAAAATTCGAGAGTTACCTGTATAAGGTTTTAGAATTACAGCTATAATAAAATAGTATGGAAGTTTCTGAGTCTTTGGATGTTAGACCTAAAAAAACTTCATAAACATTTTCTTTCAAGTTTGCTGACGAATAGTTAAAATAATTTACTCTGTGAAGATTTAAAAAAAACTAAAAGTTTAAAATATTTTTCCATTTTTCTTTATTCATATATATATGAATAAAATATTTTATTCCTACTTTATATATTTTATTCTAGTCAGTTTAATTTTTACTAAAAAATGAAATCACAGGGTCATTGAAAATTATATGTGCTGAAAAGTGTCACATAAAATAATTACACATCCACCCATTTTGCCATATAGTATAAAATACATTATGAAATATATTTTTCCCTCTTTTCTAGAAATATGATCCATATTTTTGTCTATATTAAACAGGCAATGCCCGCTATTATTACACCCGCTTTTAAAAAAGCTGAAAAAATAGCGAGACAAGACTAGAAGTTATTATATAATTGTAACTCCTTAAGCATTTAATTTTCTATAAAAGAGAATGGATTTGAGAACTCGACTTAGCGCATGTTGAAAAATAACTGCAAGTTCAAAGTAGTGAATGAATTAAAAGTAATAAATTCAACCATAGCTTATCTCTCACTCAGTATAGGTGAGTAGTAAGTTTGGTACTTGGATTTATATACCTCCAGGTATCAAGTAATCCCATTAAAATAAATGTTAAATAGTATTTACTATATTTTTTCTTTTGTGTCTGAAAATATGAAAATACCCATATGCTGACAAAAAATATTTGCAGGGCTAAAAATTGATGAATGTTCGATGTAACACAATTATATAAATAAAGTATATTACTAATTACTCGCATATATAGCTACTGAGTTAAAGTTAAACAATGGTTGTATTTTTATACTTTTAATTATTCACTACTTTGAACTTAATTATAGTTCTTTCATCATTTCAACATAAATTAAAGAGAGGTCTCAAATCCCTTTTCTTTTAATCTAACTCATAGAAAATGAAATGCTTAAGGGGTAACAATTATACTATAACTTCGAGTCATGACTCATTCATAATTAACATTTATAATAACTCTGAGTCGTGATTTTAGTCAATCTTTAAATTAAATAAATAAAATTAAAAATACTCATTTTTCTGATTGGAATACGTCAGTGCGAATCATTGTAAGTTACACACTTATTCTATAATATAATTTTATTGTATTAATAAAAACTGTAATTATCTTCAGTTCTTTTCAAAGAAATACCTTGTGAATGAATTACTACAATCTCTTACTTCTATCTAACCGACGAGAGTGCATTTCCTTTGCATGTGTTTACATATGCTAATTACCTAACAGTTTATATTATGCTTAATATTGCTACTTCTAATGTACAATTATTAGGTACTTGCGTGAGATGTTTACTTCATTGTGATAATTGAGGAGCTTTAGGAGTTTTTCTAAGATTCTTATGTAATACGTTATTCTACCCTTTAGTTTGAATTACTAAAATGCATCCAAGTGAAGTATTGGCGCAGTTGATTGGCAGAGCTAAGGCAGGCCTATTGGTGGCATTCAATTTTGCTATGTTAATTATATACGGAAAATTAGAAACATTAGTTAAAGATTTCCTTCACTTCCTTTTCTTAGAAATAATAATATAAACTTCCTGGTAATTATCATATATATAAATAATCTGCAAAGGCAATGTTACTATCGTCTGATAGATAAAAGAATAAAAGATTATAGTAAATCATTCACAGGTTATCCTTCTAAAATATTACCAATAATAATTGCAGTTAAAATGTTTCTTTAAGTTATGAAAATAACGTAATTATTTTTTAAGCAGCAAAATGAATTACTAATTAGCATTAAATCATGGTTATATTCATTGCATTTTAAACGCATTAAAGATACATTCTCTTGAGACTATTAATATTACGTAAGAAACGCATTTCATGTTGATTTTTTTATCAGAATAATTTAAAACTAAACTATATCAACGTATGATACCATAAATACCTCATCACTGACATAATTAAGTGACTCATCACCATTAAAAGCACCTCATCATCACACAAGTGAACCATTATCACACAAGTGTCTCATCACACAGTATCATATGTTGCCAGTCATCACTAACCGTATCACCATAACTTGTGACACCATAAATGGCCGTGTCCTTTTATGGCCCCATAATTCCGGCATATTCGCCAATGAAGTGAGGCTCAATATGCTGAATCAGTCGTTTGGATATGCCGCAGTAGGGTATTTTCTGCCTCCTTTCTAGAAACAAACTCTATGCTCTCACAGCACATCTTGAAACAAAGCAAAGACCTCTTCGTTAGTTAGTGACTATTTTTATCACATATAAAGCTCATCCTATATTGATTATGGTTACTCATTAATTCCGAGCCATAAGGGTTAAAATGTTAGGCTGGAAAAGGTCATCCCTTTGTGGTATCTTTTATCAAAGCCTGGAACTCTTTGTGGCGTATGTAACATTTTACCTGGTTGTACTTTAATGCCATCAAAGCACTGGAAATTGGTGCTCTGTTTTCACGGCACGGGAACTCTAGTTGTTGGTATTTGATGTCACACAGCGCTTCCAATGATGAAAGAATTCTATAAATAATGAAAGTGTTTTTTGCACGACTCACGCCTCACCTTTTATAAATTTAATTAGATTTCCTGCTGAACATTAATTAGAATTTCGTTCGATGAGCATAATACAGTATTTCATAGTAGCTAATTATCTTTACTATCTATAGTCATTCCTATAGCATTTCATTAAGATTTAAGCTGTTATATAATGTAATAATTATTATATAAAAAACTTTGTCTAACAAATTAAGAATTTTGAAATCTTGATGACATGGAATTGATTTACAACGGAATATATACAGAATATACACAGAATATATACAGAATATACACAGAATATACACAGAATATACGCAAAATATATACAGAATATACGAAATACATTCAGAATATATACGATTGAAAAGCATCAAACGCGTCACTAATGAATATAGGAACGAAATGCCGAGAATCGTAATTGGACGCGCTATAAGTTGATGTCATTTCAAAATTCATTTATTATAACCAGCTAATTAACAAAATTATATTCCAACGAGTAGGTAATGAAACCATTTTAAAGTGAAAGTAGCACTGGAAAACTTATCACAAAAACATGATTAATTTTAAAAGAGAAAACTAATATCAAGCAATAGCTATTAGAAAAGACCCATTAGCATATATTCCCAGTATTTCGATTGACTAAAAGTCTCGTCAAATAGGACTTTCTGCAACAAGTTTCAGCAGATACAAACCTGGAGTAAACTCCAAATAAGTTCCTGATCGAGGCAAACTCCATCTAATTCCAATCTTATCTCCATGGAGTACCAATCCGCACAGATGAATATGACTCTCTGATGCGGAATCGAAAAAGTTCCACGATTCGAATTTCAACTCTGATGATTCATCAAAATCGAATGGTGAATATATTTATCGATTCGAACGATGGTTTTCAATTCAATTGTTTCTATATGGGCAGCAATTAAGAGAGCGAGGAATGTTTGCAAGCGCGAATTCATTTGACGTGAATATCACAGTTGAAGAGTTTTAATCAGTAGAGTTGATAGCTCTTTCCATTATAAACATCGTTTATTTTTTGTTGAAAACTTGGAAGATGCAAACGTATAGCAACAGACTTCACTTCTCCTATTTCAACATGTATTGCGAACATTATTAAATCAAGATCGTTAGAACAGAACATTTTGAGTTGAAGTCAGTACAAAGTTGTTTAGTTTGCTGCAAGGTGCAGAATATTCAAATTGTTCAGAATAATTGCCAGGAGAGGAGCGCAGAAGCTAAAAACAAACTACAAGAGGCACTTTTAGGGTGCTAGAGTTTCACTATAATAATGTGCAGGAAATGTTTTCTGCAAAAGAGAACACTTAAAACTTATATACACTTTTCAGCAGAAACTTAAAATTGCTATATTGAAAAGTTTCTCAAAAATTAGTTTTATAGTTTGCGTTACATTTCTTTTTCGGATACGTTAGCTAATCTATCTTATTTGATGAGGAAAAAAACGCCTCAAACTAAAATTTGATAGCAAAATAAAGTATTTGAGATTTTTTGTACGATAATTATCAAAGTTGTAGTTATGAAATTACACTATTCAATATAGTAATTATTCTGCTTAACTCTGCAAAGAAATATCGTTTAATTTTGACACATACACTTTTCAAACATAAAACATCTTAATTTTCTCTCATTTTAGGAGAAATGAGTTTATGTGTACAGATAAATCTTAAACAACAGATAAAATTTCATCTAAATCAGTAATATTGATGAATAATATCGATGCGATTTTTAATTCTGGTACGAATTCAAAAAATATGATTTGAGTCGTATGAACTTTCCATGAGTTTGCAAAAATCTAAATTTGTGTAGTATTTTTCTATATTTTTACTGGAGAAACAACAAAATCTCGGTATAAAGATTATATGCTACATTAATTGTATCATTTACACAATGACTATTAAATAGTATCATTTACATAATGACTATTAAATAGTATCACTTACATAATGACTATTAAATAGTATCACTTACATAATGACTATTAAATAATATCATTTACATAAGGACTATTAAATAGTATCATTTACATAATGACTATTAAATAGTATCACTTACATAATGACTATTAAATAGTTTCAGTTGCATAATGACTATTAAATAGTATCATTTACATAATGACTATTAAATAGTATCACTTACATAATGACTATTAAATAGTTTCAGTTGCATAATGACTATTAAATAGTATCACTTACATAATGACTATTAAATAGTATCACTTACATAATGACTATTAAATAGTTTCAGTTGCATAATGACTATTAAATAGTATCACTTACATAATGACTATTAAATAGTATCACTTACACACTATTTAACATAGAATAATAGCGTGGATCACACGTGGTATCTGATTAATTCCTTTGCTAGGTAAGTTCCACAAGGTGCATGGCTAGGACGCTATTGTTTCTAATTTATTTTAATAACTTTAAGAGCTGTACATCATAATTAATTCTTTCTATATTGACATGATTGAATCTAATGATATAATTTCATTACGAGATAAGTAATTAATTTAGACACTTAAATTAAATGTAACATTGTATGATATATTATTTGTATTAAATCAAGTTAATTTGTCTATTTTATATAACATGTCATTTTCTAATGCAATAATTTTATTTATGAGGTTAGATGTCGTTTGCATTAGATGAAATTTGAGTTAAAATTATTAGGTTTTAAGTTAATATATTATAGTCATCGTATCGATAATATTTCAATTGAGATTATGAGAAAATAGCTTAATTTCGTAAATAAAATTATTGAAAAAATACCTTGTAAATGGTATTAATTATTATAGTATTTATCCTTCAGAACTGTTAACATCGTTATTCTTTCTCAATCAAACATTTTATTTCAATGTATATTTTAATTGAAATATATTACTAACTTTATAGCTATAAATTCAAATTTTTCTTATATCTGTAAATATTAATTAAAACTTCAATCGAAATTTGATCTGACTGTTTTAGATAATTAATTAATATATTTGCAGAAATATATTAATGAAAAATTCAAGAAAACAGATTAAATATTAGAATTTCTCTCCATATAATATTAATGAATAATATTTACAATAATAAGACATTATACCTCAGGAATTTCCTCCCTCAGAACATTCACAACATATCTCCTTCATATTAAAGAATGAGTAATATTGAAAACAATAGAATGAGTAATATTGAAAACAATAGAATGAGTAATATTGAATACAAATCAGTTAGAACTGCACAAATAAATCCATACCAATTGTTTAAGAGATTAATATTTTATTTCGTATTTCACAAGCAATAATTATGTAATAAAATACATATTATATAACTACACCATTATTATTCAAATTTATTAAGAAATACTCTGTATTGTATAGTGTACATAGAGAGAGAAAAGTAGGACCCATGTGGTCATATCTAATGGGTCATCAATTTATGCTTTGAATCAATTTATTATGTGAGTTGGTTGGACTTTATTCATGTTTTCATGTGTGTTAAAACAACTATGACATGGTGTGTCACCAAACATTAGTTAATTCAATTCATTTTATGGATTGAATCAACTTACTATGAGAGTTAAAAGTTACTTTTTTGATATTTTAACGTAAGTTGAAACAGCTATGACAGAGTGTATTGTAGTAACTCACAAAGACTGTTAAGATCCAATGTTTCTTGTGTATAAATTAACTTACTATGCGAGTTGGCGCTCCATTTTTTAAATTTATGAGCGAGTCAAAACGACTTTTTTGTTTAAACCAACGTCAATTTAACTACTTTTAAGTAGTACCTGCAACTCACCACGTAGGTAGGGCCAAAAATAACCCATTTGTTTGAGTCAAAACAAATCAAATTTGATTTGTTTCAACTAATCCTTTCTCTGTGTGTATGTTGAAATTTATACACTAAATAGATTAGATTGATTCTTAACCCATTTCTGCCTAGCGGTATATATATAGCACAGTAACATCATGATATATTGTTGTTTGGATTATGTCATTTTACAGCATTTGTATAAATTTTCTTTGAAATATCAAGAAAAATACACACAGAGAAAGGATTAGTTGAATCAAATCATATTTGATTTGTTTTGACTAAATTTTATGGTTTATCTGTGCGCCTACCTACGTGGTGAGCTGCAGATACTATTTAATATGAGTTAAATTGACGTTGATTAAAACAACACATATGTGAGTTGATTATTTTTAATTCCCGATGGTCACAACAACTACCTGTGATAGTCAAAACTGCTCGTGATGGTTGAACCAATTATATGTAATGGTTAAAACAACTACAGAACAAGGTTACATCAACTACTTGTGTATGTTACTCCAATCACTCCTATGTGTTATACCAACTACTCGTGTAGGTTATACCAACTACTCGTGTAGGTTATATCAACTGCTTGTGTAGGTTATACCAACTACTCGTGTAAGTTATACCAACTACTCGTGTAAATTATACCAACTACTCGTGTAGGTTACATTAACTACTCGTATAGGTGATATCAACTACTCATGTAGGTTATATCAACTACTCTGTTAGGTTATATCAACTACTCGTTTTGGTTATATCAACTACTCGTGTATGTTATACCCACTGCTTGTGTAGGTTATACCAACTACTCGTGTAGGTTACATTAACTACTCGTGTAGGTTATACCAACTACTCGTGTAGGTTATACCAACTACTCGTGTAGGTTATACCAACTACTCGTGTTGGTTACATTAACTACTCGTATAGGTGATATCAACTACTCGTCTAGGTTATATCAACTACTCGGTTAGGTTATATCATCTTCTCGTGTTGGTTATATCAACTACTTGTAAACTAAGTAAATGTATATCAACTATTATAGTGTAGGTTGAAATATCGGTCTGGTTAGCAGTAGCCAGACTTTTTCAGTCACTATATTTACTCTATTAAATTATAATCTCGAGTTAGGTCCCGGTATCAATTGGATTAGACTATTTATTTTCTAGGACCAAATCTAACATGTTCACATTTATTTTCTACTTTTGCTTCTGTGATATGCATTGCATACTGTTTTAATTTAAAAAAATAATTGATCACCTAGACCTATCCTTGCTTTTTGAAATGTTTTCGATCCTATGAATTGATATATGGTTATCAGTTGTAAATTAATAGATTAGATTGAATAAGTAATCTCATCAGGTCAGTTTATAAATAAGTAGTTAGATGACATAAATAACTTTACGTAGTGATAAATAGGTAGGCTAGATGAATTAATTAACCAGGCTAGATTACAAAAGTTGATAAATCTTTGATATACTGCAATTGTAGTTTGTACTATAACTTAATGAATAATAAATTAATGATAAAGCCTTTATCTTCTAAACCATATTTTAGTGCAATTCATCTTACTCATAGGCACTGATATTGAAATATGCTAATAGAATTACCAAGGTCAAATTGAAAACGGAATATGAACATTTAAGTTTTAGATTTATTATTTAGAAGTTTAATTTGAATTCTTGTCACTTTCTTTCACGACTGTTGGTTGCCAATTCCTGAAATAAGAGATTCGTATATTAATATATATTGAATAGAAATTCACAGTATCGTTCATATACATTATCAATAACATCACCTACTCTTTTTCCTTTTGTGATGAGATAGCGACAGCTTCGATATTCTTTTCATGTCTGGAATCCCTAAAAGCATATGAAAAAGTAAGAGCTAATCATATTGCAAATACATATTTAGAAATCATCTAATATTTTCAAATACTTACTTTGACCTAGCATAATTGTTCCTGAATCATTCAAAGGAATTGAAGAGGACTCCAATAGTTGATGACGTTGATCTACTTCATCAATTCTTCATCAAGATCTGAAAGTAGATTCAGAAAATATAGAAAACCATACTATATTAATAAAGAAATGAAAAGAATTATTAACTGAGAATTCTTTCATATAGGTAATTAAATTATTTATATAAAATGTTAAACTAATTATAAATCTTCAGATGCAGTATAAATTTAGCTCTAATAAATGCAATGGATTTTTCTAGCTAATTTTGTTCATTATAAACTCATAATGTAGACTTTAATTAAATACCAAGAAAGTATAATATATCAAAAGGCTCACCTCTGGTTGGAGTTCTCCCTGCTAAATCCCTGGACGGTGTTCTCCTCCGACTACCTTCCTGGATGGAGTTCTCCCAGTCATAGAAAACTAGGGTCAAGTAGGTAAATTGCGGCACTTTAACTAACTGCGGTCTCTTATCTCAGAAACATTAATAACCATCATGACTTCAAGGAACTCGTGAAATGAATAGAACCTATCATAAATTGAGCTTAAATTATGATGTTCAACAATTCAGTATATAGCTAAACTAATTTCAGAATGATTTTGAGACTCTCTTAATAGGGTCACAATTAGAAATTAAAGAACCGAATTTGGCTGTGTAACCCTACCTATAGGTACACCAACTAGTTTTAAAATATATAGATTATCAGACCACTTTACTTAAGATACTAGGATAAGTTCCGAAATATCGGACGGCTCCACATTTTCGGTCGCGTAAGAAAAACTATATTAAATTAACTTTTATTTTAATTAGCTATTAGGTAGTTATATACTATTTTTCATACGTGACCGAAAATTTGAAATCGCCTGATAATTTGGAACTTACCCTATTCTGAGGACAGCGCAGTAACTGCCTAGCCTATGTAGAAGGGGTGTAGGTCATAAGCCCCCCCGGTCATGAGCCCCCCCGGTCATGAGCCCCCCTAGGTCATAAGCCCCCCCGGTCAAGAGCCCCCCCGGTCATGAGCCCTCCCGGTCATGAGCCCCCCTGTTTATAAATCCTTATTTACCTATACTATTTAATCCTTATTGACACTTTTGTAGTTCATTACTGAATAGACATAAAATATATGTATATCGGTGGGCGTGCCACCCCCGAACCCCCCTGCCAGATCATTAATCAATCATGAAGTGTGCAGTACAACAAACTAGCGGATACAACAAACTACATTAGTAACTCTCAGTTATTTCTATCTAAGTAATTCTTCATTTGTTTAACTAGGTAAATAAGGATTAAAAAAACAGGGAGGGGGGGGGCTCGTGACCGGGGGGGCTCATGACCTAGGGGGGCTCATGACCGGGGGGGCTCGTGACCGGGGGGGCTCATGACCGGGAGAGCTCTTGACCGGGGGGGCTCTTGACCGTACCCCATGTAGAAGGTATTGACACTGAAAAAAAAACAGCTAGGTAGGTATGATGCTTAAATAAGTTAACATATAATAATTTAGGAAAATTAGTTTGGATATCAGTTTACAAACTGGAAGGCAGTAATCAAAATTTATTATTATAAAAATTATATACTGATAATCAGCTCTTCAAATAACCACCTATATAAAGCCACCAAACTATCAATCACCAATATTTTAGAATATTTAGGCAGACATTTATCAATTTATTAATGGAAATAATTAATAATCGATCGGCAGCGATAATACTATTTAATGCATATAACGCTATTGTTTGCACTTGAACTAAAATGGTATTGAGGAGCGTTCACATTCAACACGTAACACACTTGAAACAAGATTTGAACTGAAAAGTGTTATGCGAATAAATTAGCTTTGAGGAAAGCATAAGTTGCCACTTACTCATTTGATTGACCTCACACATAAACTTAAAAAAAAAGTAGCACTAACTCTCATAGTAAGTTAATTTATACACCAGATAAATAAGATTAACAGTCTTTGTGGGTTACATTATCACACTATGTCATAGTTGTTTTAACTCGCACCTAAACTTACAAAAAAGTAGCGCCAACTCTCATAGTAAGTTAATTCATACACTGCAGAATACATTGGATTAACAGTCTTTGTGGGTTACTATAACACACTATGTCATAGTTGTTTTAACTCGCACCTAAACTCAAAAAAGTAGCGTCAATTCTCATAGTAAGTTAATTCATACACCAGATACATTGAATTGACAATCTTTGTGAGTTACTTCAACACACTATATCCTAGTTGTTTTAACATATGTTCAAACTCCCAAAATGTAACTCCAACTCTCATAGTAAGTTGATTCAATCCATAAAATGATTTGAATTAACTATGTTTGGTGACACACACGTCATAGTTGTTTTGACACACATGAAAACATGAATATAGTCAAACCAACTCACGTAATAAATTGATTCAAAGCATAAATTGTTGACCCATTAAAAATGAATAAACTTTTTTCTCTGTGTATGTATTTGTGACAATTTTTTCCATTTTTCTACTCATTTATTTAAAATCAACATCAGAAAAATTTAAAAAAAAAATCATACAAAATATTAATTCGGGCAGAAATGGGTTAATAACGATATTTATCATTAATCTATTGCTTAGAAAGGTATAAATTATTATTAAATATTAATAAAATCAATAATATGGATATTCGTAATAAGTTTATTGAGTGTATTACAAGTTTTATTTGATATTAATATACATTTTTTAATTTGTTCCTTAATTCATTATTTAGATACAATTATTTTTGTTATTTTATATAATTATTATTTTCCATTTTCATCAGATAAAATATAAAAAATGTATAAAAGTATGAATTCTTTTTTCGATACAGTATGCAACATCGATCATTAAAATAAACAAAGTTTTTATTCCAAATTTTAGCAAGGGATAACATTTCGATATCAATATTTAGTTTAATATTCATTGACTAATAAGAAATATTAGAGTGAAACAACTTATATACGAAATGCTGAACGCACCGTTTGAAGATTAAATGTTAATTAACTCTATTAATACGGTACGCAGATCAAATAGCTATATTGAGAACAAATTTAAACGTACATACATACAGTAGCGGACAAAATATAAGGGTAGGCAAAAACAAGTTATATAAATCTTTAATTTCACAAAAAGTACAAAACACACATTATTGAAATTTTGCATGTATATTGATATAGAACTTATATGTATTCGTATGAAATTTCAAAGGATTTGGACGAATATTCTAGGAATAGTTCCATATTTTACTTCAAACACTAAATTTTGCTCTGGTCAAAAGTTAAGGGTAACCATCATAAACTTTGATATATTCGCGGATATTGGCAATTAACTTAGTAATTTGTGAATAATTCTTTACTATATCACTTCAATACATCTTCTACCACATAATTCTACAAATTTGGCACAATATGAAGGAGTTATCCATCTTCTATTCATCCTCGAGAAATGTCCACAATTCTTCCACATTTCTTTGTTTCTTCTCTGAGTACAGTCTCCAATTATTATCCAAACAATCTCAATTCGATTGAGGTCAGGACTCTGTGAAAGCCAGCTCATTGGGGCAATTTCTTCATCTTCTAATAGAGTCGTAACTTTTTATCTGAGTAGTAGGGTACGTTGTCCTGCTTGAAACTCTGTTGTTGAGGGTCAGCTGCTTCTTGTTGATAGAGGAGAGTATGATGACGAAAGAGCTGTTTTATACTTCTGCAATAACTCTTCCTCGTAGACGAACAATGGGACCAGGTCCAGCAGAAAAAATGACCACCAGGACCATCACACTACCTCCTCCAAAATTAACCGTTTTCTTGACGCAGTTCAGAGTGTACATTTCCCCTACTTTACGTATAATTTGTACTTTCCAATAAGAACCAAAGACTTCTATTTTTCTTCCAACATCACTAGAATGTACTTTCGACCACTGATCAATCGACCAAACGACATACTCATGACAAAACACAAGTATCACTTTCCGTTTCTTTTTTGAGATTGAAAGCTTCGATGCAGGGAAAAATTATTGCAAACCAATTTGTTGAAGTCGAGGCGGAAAAGTAGACTGGGACATCGTAACACCAGACATGACATCTATCTCACGAAAAATTTGACCAGAAGTGTTGAAACTACCTTGCAAGCTACTTTGAAGACTTGCATGATCTTCCCTCAGCAATGTTTTGGGATGTCTACCATTCTTCGTTTTGGAATCAACAACTCCGTACTGCTTATGCTGAGCCACAATATGTTTCACAATCGTTCTGGACCTTCATGTGGCAATAGAAATCTCTTGCAACGACAATTAGAGACTGTATCAGAGGGGAAACTTGTAGACATTTATTGACGATAAATAGAAGAATGATAACTCCTTCATATTGTGGCAAAATTATTAGAATTTGGTGGTAGAAGATGTATTAGAGTGATATAGCAAAGAATTATTCACAAATTATTAAATTAATTGCCAATATCTGCGAATATTTCAAAGTTTATGAGGGCTACCCTTAACTTTTGACCAGAGCAAAATTAGTGTTTGAAGTAAAATATGGAACTATCCCTAGAATATTTGTCCAAATGATTTGAAATTTCATACGAATACATATGAAATCTATATGAATATATGTGCAAAATTTCAATAATGTGTGTTTTGTACTTTTTATGAAATTAATGATTTAGATAACTTGTTTTTGCCTACCCTTATATTTTGTCCGCTACTATACATGTGGAATATTGGTATATATAATGGTGGAATCTTCCACAATGGAATATTCCACATCTGACATTTAACACCGTGAAATTTACAGCGGTGGATTATTCCTGGGGGAGCTTTCCGCGGGGGAACTTTCCGCGGTGAAATTTACCGGCCACGGGTATACATGTACATAGTAAACGGAAATGGGACAGAAATTCAAATTTATTTCAGAAATGCAAGGCATGACATTTTCCTTTCTTATTATTTTTAAAGGGATCAAATCATATTTAAGATAACTTTTTTCTGTGGACCGACTATTCTATAATTTGCACAATGAGTGTAACTCTTGAAAATGAATACAGTTTCCCTGCAAACATTTCCACATGGCATACACATGGATGCCATGTGGTTGGATGGTTATAATATGGCAATATGTTTTTAAGATGTATCATCCACATTGAAACAACCTAAACACTAAAATAACAGATGTTAACCATGTGTAATTTACCACATTAAAATCACATGTCAATGACCATTTCAATAACAGATGTTAACCATGTGTAATTTACCACATTAAAATCACATGTCAATGACCATTTCAATAACAGATGTTAACCATGTGTAATTTACCACATTACAACCACATGTTAATGACCATTTCAATAACAGATGTTAGCCATGTGTAATTTACCACATTAAAATCACATGTCAATGACCATTTCAATAACAGATGTTAACCATGTGTAATTTACCACATCAAAACCACATGTCAATGACCATTTCAATAACAGATGTTAGCCATGTGTAATATACCACATTAAAATCACATGTCAATGACCATTTCAATAACAGATGTTAACCATGTGTAATTTACCACATTAAAATCACATGTCAATGACCATTTCAATAACAGATGTTAACCATGTGTAATTTACCACATTAAAATCACATGTCAATGACCATTTCAATAACAGATGTTAACCATGTGTAATTTACCACATTAAAATCACATGTCAATGACCATTTCAATAACAGATGTTAACCATGTGTAATTTACCACATTAAAATCACATGTCAATGACCATTTCAATAACAGATGTTAACCATGTGTAATTTACCACATTACAACCACATGTCAATGACCATTTCAATAACAGATGTTAGCCATGTGTAATATACCACATCAAAACCACATGTCAATGACCATTTCAGTAACAGATGTTAACCATGTGTAATTTACCACATCAAAACCACATGTCAATTACCATTTCAATAACAGATGTTAACCATGTGTAATTTACCACATTGAAACCACATGTCAATGACCATTTCAATAACAGATGTTAACCATGTGTAATATACCACATTAAAACCACATGTCAATGACCATTTCAATAACAGATGTTAACCATGTGTAATTTACCACATTGAAACCACATGTCAATGACCATTTCAATAACAGATGTTAACCATGTGTAATTTACCACATTGAAACCACATGCCAATGACCATTTCAATAACAGATGTTAACCATGTGTAATTTACCACATTGAAACCACATGTCAATTACCATTTCAATAACAGATGTTAACCATGTGATTACGCAATATCATAACCACATGTTTAAAACCATATTGAAACCATATATTATAGATATTTAATTATAAACATAAAACATGGTAATTGGCATGTGGTTGTAATGTGGTAAATTACACATGGTTAACATCTGTTATTGAAATGGTAATTGACATGTGGTTTCAATGTGGTAAATTACACATGGTTAAAATTTGTTATTGAAATGGTAATTGACATGTGGTTTTAATGTGGTAAATTATACATGGTTAACATCTGTTATTGAAATGGTGATTGGAATGTGGTTGTAATGTGGTAAATTACACATGGTTAACTTCTGTTAATTTTGAACTCTAAATACAATTATGTGAAAGAGGGCAATCAATCTACTCATTGTATAATTACAGTAGAACTCCACTATAGTCAACTCCTGTATAGTGAACCATCCTGTTTAGTAGAACCCTGTTTAGCGAACTAACTTTTATAGTCAAAATATTTAGTTTAGTTTGCCACAAATTGCCTTGTTTTCTATGAAGATCTTTATAGTAAATTAGTTGTATTCCTTGAAAGTTCTTCCAGTATAAATTTTCTTTAATGAAATCATGTGTAGTGATCTGTTCTGATATTTAGAGTAC
>CANNZV010003124.1:65421-162316 GCA_947561585.1 Caprella mutica | reverse complement strand
CCACAGTAAATGGTAGAACTTTCTAACTGTGTAATACTCGTGAAGTAGAGCTATTATTTGTTGTGAGCAGCTAAGTAAAACATATTAGTCCCTCTTACTGAAGCATTTGCATTAATATTCTCTTAAAAGGTTAATGTTACCTCTGAGTAATATACTATTCATCTTTGGGATTTTATGGAACATATCCCCGTAGGTGTCCTTCCATGTCCCTCTTTTTTCTATCATTTTCCTCTAATGGAGGGAGGCAGCAGTTTGCTCTTTCTTTGCTCAAGTACCGCCTTTTTGGTAACTTCTCATCGTAATCTAATGGGGAATTTTAGCTTTTGAATGCTTTTGTAAAGATAAAAAATTCTAGGATTTATTTAATTTTTATAGGATTTTGTATCAATTTTTTTATTTTCAATAATTTGTGATCAATCTCTTCAAAAATATTAATAAAATTATTTTTCGATAATTCTTCTCGTATTTCTTTTGTGTCTGTCGCTTAATTTTCCAAAGCAACAGAATTTATTATAGTTAACTTGTGCGTTAGTCTTCATTTTTTTTTTTCACTCGCTATTCATTTAGATGTTATAATAAGACTGAAGTTCTTCATTAAATTTGTTCTCGTTTTGAAGAAGCATTTGCCAACTCTAAAATCTCAGTGAATGCATATTGCTTCGTACTTTCCAGGAATAAATGAATAGTTGCACAAGGAGCTTACGTCGAACAAATCGGGTTACGTCGTATTTACCGACCCATGTGCACGGACGCATGAACGAAATGATTTACACTACCGCAAATTTTGTTACACTTAACACATTTATTATTCTTTGAAACCATAATCTATTGCAATCGTATTTGGTCTATTCTGTTAACGTACTAAACTATCGTTGGTGTCGAACTAAACAGTCTGATGGACCTGCATTCGAATCCACTTCCACTCACTCGCCTTCAGTTGAGGAAAAATAATTCCACTGCACCTACAAAATGGAAGCTATTTTAATATTCCATGACTGCTCTCGTGTAGCATTTTTACACCTATCCATTTTTTATGATTCCAAAAGTGTTTCCTGTGATTTTACTGATGGAAAGAATAGCTTATGCTCACAGATAAATGTTACAGTGCATTTACTCTTTTGGGAGCATGTTGCATACTCACAGACTGAAAGTCGACAACTTTAGGATTCCACAATTCTATCTAGCCTATCTTACCATTTTTCGTACAACCATTTCCTACATTCCACCGATTTCCATTTCATTTCTATTCAATTCTTATTCATATCCTTTCTTATCTCGTCTTTCATTCCTGATATTCCACTCCCCTTTACATGTATCCTCATTTTCCTCTACTTCATTCACCTTCACTCTAGCCCTTTGCGTCTCCTCTTTCTTCTTCATTCGTTTGTTCTCATTTGCTCTCTCCAATCCTCTAATTCTCCTTCCGTCTTCCACAAATAGGTCGGGGCACAGTCAAAATCTTTTCCTCCAATTTCCTATATTCTAAACACTTCTGTTCCCGAAGTCGCCAGAATAAAAAACTATCGTCAAGATTGAAAGTTTGAAGAGAAGTTCGGGCTTTCGGACGATGGCTGATGCATTGATGATTATTCTGTTCGAATTGCTTGTCGAAGACTGGGAGGTGAGAACAGCTATATATAGATTCGCTGGAATCGGTTTTAAAATCAATGATGTGTCTGTAACCAGTGGTTATTGCAATTTCGAATGGCGAGAAAATGGAATTTGAAATCTGAATATTGATATTAGGTTTGGATCGTTTTGATGTAATTGGTAAATTATAGATTGGAATTGCTGCCTATGTACATAGATGTCAACCATTGCCGATAAATATAGAACTTTGAATCAATCAACAAAGGAGAGGTTGTCTAACGTCAACTGATCAGAAGAATCTGAAACATGAGTGAAATAAAGTGTGACTGCTTTACCACACTGGATTGGAAACACATTCCCTTTTTTCGTAATCTTTGCCTTGTCTACAGCCTAGTGGCTATTTTGTGAAGACTAGAGCAAGCCACACTCTGCCCCGTATTTCGAATTGACTTGCTCTATTAATCTCACATTGAATAACCACTCTACACACATTGCTATTCAATTCCATTCTATTTATTTCCCCTTAGAATGGACCCAATTCAGCGCCGGCGTCGTTCTGAGAAATATTCGAACCCGTCGTCAGATTTTCTATAGAGGGAGCACAGCACCGGGCGTCCCTTCCAATTAATTTGGAAATGGATTCGAGCACAGCAGACTCGATTCGAATGAAGCTTGCTTGCTTGTTCGAAATCACTCTCACTAAATCCGAATGGCTTCTTTCATCGCACGTTATTCCCCCTTTTAAATATTGAATGATGTTCGATTTAATCTTCAATATCTACCTGGATATGCAATGGGAAATCAAAATTCTTCTTATCCATTATATGATATTGATATATACTTGCAAACTATCCTTATACATATACTACAGAATTGAGAAAGGAAGTTGAACTTCGAAAAACTTAAAAGTAACCCTTCAAACATTTTCTGAATCAAATTATTAATGTCACCAGAAGAATCCATTAACATTGGCCAATTTATTGTAATAATATCAATCCATTTGACATATGGCTGCAATATAGTCTTATTTCTTCAAAGTACTTTAGAAGATTGTTCTTCTTCTGAGGAATGTTTACTCACTATTCTAACTTCTTGTTCCTCCCTTCAATGTATTGGAACTCTCTCATAATAAATAGCCAATTATATCAACTATTGTTTTATAACAGTTCCATTTGATTTATGTCTAATAAATGCTTATACAAAATATACCCAGTGTTTCCTTTGAAGTTCATTATTAGAAATAAGAAAACTATCCCCTAATAGTTTTTTAACTATAAATAACTGATGATATCTTGATGTAGCCTCATAGTCTGTAAACCCATAGTAGCCCATAGTGTGATTTAATGTAGCCCCCTACCAGCCCATAGCGTTCGTTGATGTAGCCCAATACCAGCCCATTGCGTGTGTTGATGTAGCCCAATACCAGCCCATTGCGTGTGTTGATGTAGCCCAATACCAGCACATAACGTGTGTTGATGTAGCCCCATACCAGCCCATAGTGTTCGTTGATGTAGCCCAATACCAGCCCATTGCGTGTGTTGATGTAGCCCAATACCAGCACATAACGTGTGTTGATGTAGCCCCATACCAGCCCATAGCGTGTGTTGATGTATCACCATACCAGCCCATAGCGTGTGTTGATGTAGCCCCATACCAGCCCATAGCGTGTGTTGATGTATCACCATACCAGCCCATAGCGTGTGTTGATGTAGCCCCATACCAGCCCATAGCGTGTGTTGATGTAGCCCATTCTAGCCCATAGCGTGTGTTGATGTAGCCCCATACCAGCCCATAGCGTGTGTTGATGTATCACCATACCAGCCCATAGCGTGTGTTGATGTAGCCCCATACCAGCCCATAGCGTGTGTTGATGTAGCCCATTCTAGCCCATTAAGTTTCTCTTCCTCCTCCCTCTTTATCAGTTATGGCTGTTGCTCTGTTTTGTTCTCATCTTAAAGGTGAATGGCAGAGGAGACTCTTTAAGCTCATCATCGGCCTTCCTCAATGTGTCATCTGTTCCAAACAGTTCCCAGTGGAAACTTACAAAATAGAGAACTATTATTTACTTTATTAATAACCAATTGGATAGAGCGGAGAAAATATTTAATAATAATATGATAATTATTAGCAGCTATTTAATTTGACGACAATCTCTTTATCCTCAGAATACGAAGGTTGTATTGGTGATAAATTAATTGTATATAGGTTTATAATAGCTTTTTACAGTAGATGATGTACAATCATTCCACTGATATGTTTCCGATGACACTAGTTACTCAGAGTTAAAGGGTCACACCCTGTGAGGCTAAGTGAAATAACTTATTAAAAATTGAAGCTGTAGTAGCCTCTCTTGTACTTCTCCTCCCTTGACGACATTCACACCAACTTTTAATTGCTCTCTGAATTACGAATAGTTTTCTTCACTCGCTCTGCTAAGAATTTTGAACTACCATAACTCAACTAAATCTCCCTCATAAACAAATGTTCAATCTTGAAGCCAGTTTATGATACCCCCCCCATGTTTATTTCTGTACCCAAAGCCCCCCACTGGGCATCTCTGTACCCAAATCCCCCTCCCCACACCCCGAGAATATCTCTCTAGCCACTGCAGCTCACACCAAACCTGTTGATATTCTTTGCCCTCACAGCGACTAGTTGCGCCTCTGAGCCTCTGAGAGAGCAACAGGTCAGAGTACGCAAATGAAAGAGAACTGAGGGCAACAGGTAAGATGTGAGGGCAACAGGTAAGATGTGAGGGCAACAGGTAAGATGTGAGGGCAACAGGTAAGATGTGAGGGCAACAGGTAAGATGTGAGGGCAACAGGTAAGATGTGAGGGCAACAGGTAAGATGTGAGGGCAACAGGTAAGATGTGAGGGCAACAGGTAAGATGTGAGGGCAACAGGTAAGATGTGAGGGTAACAGGTAAGATGTGAGGGCACCAGTAAGATGTGAGGGCAACAGGTAAGATGTGAGGGCAACAGGTAAGATGTGAGGGCAACAGGTAAGATGTGAGGGTAACAGGTAAGATGTGAGGGCAACAGGTAAGATGTGAGGGCAACAGGTAAGATGTGAGGGTAACAGGTAAGATGTGAGGGCACCAGTAAGATGTGAGGGCAACAGGTAAAATTATACTCTTGATGTGTTAACATTTTTCAAATTTTCTCTACTCAAATAGTAATGTTCTACACCACAGCACCTGTACGTGTACAGTGACTACCTCTGCATCCTACAAGTAAAGCTTACAGAGCTGTACAGCATTTGTCTGTAGGTCCTATGCTGTGTACTGTACATTGTACAGCTTTGGCTGTGTCTTCCTTTGTCCCCGAAGCAGTCGATACCCCTATATTATTCAGGAGCGATTCATCAGTTATGACATTAATAGTAATTGGCACCTGGGGCTTTAGACAGAGAAGTATGTATAGCAATTAAAATAATCAGAGTGGTTTAGCTATGGATTTTACCATCACCTTCACTGCGTCAACACATTAAAAATATAATGAATAATTCTTTACGATGCATACCTGATTAGATTTTGAAGTGGCACTTGAAGCGCTATATTTACCAGATGATATTAATATGGTTTAACCTACATTGAAACGATAGGTGCATTCACTCTTGGCATTGCAGAATTATACTCCCTTTAATTATACACCAGGAATAAATGATTCTTGCCTGGTTACATTATTTCTATTTCAATATTCAACACAATTATCATATAATTTTATCCTGCATACAAATTGGAATACAGTTTTCATCCTTTACATTCATTTCATAGAAATACCGCTATAAAGTGGTTGCATTAGCTATTTACAGTTTAACTGTTTCACCTGTATTTAGTACAGTGATTTAACTTCTGAGTGATGATAAACATATTGTGATAGTTTGACTGGAGTATTGCCCTTGCCTGGGGTTATTGATAGCTAAAGTTGGTAAGTGACTAACTTTGCAGTCTTGTGACTATTCAGTCAATGACTGTTTGTTGTGACTATTTAGTCACTGTGAGGACTGTTTGCTGTGACTATTTAGTCACATTTTTGGATTGCCTTTTTCAGATTAGTACTAAACAATATGACTAGCAGGAAAATCTTTATTATATTATATGTATTTTGCGAACAACTATACTATATGTACCTATAGTGTAAATATTACTTGACTTCAGTAAATATGGAATATTATGTATAGTGTAAATTGTAATTAACATATCTATGTAGAGCAAATCGATTCTCATTAAAAAAAAATCAAAAATATAATCGAATTTGGTTTAAAAAATCGTAAACGTTTCTAATATTTTTTATAATAATTATCGTAGTTAGTCACACTATCAATTTATCGTAGTTAGTCACTCTATCAATTCATCGTAGTTAGTCACTCTATAAATTTATCGTAGTTAGTCACACTATCAATTTATCGTAGTTAGTCACACTATCAATTTATCGTAGTTAGTCACGCTATCAATTTATCGTAGTTAGTCACACTATCAATTTATCGTAGTTAGTCACTCTATCAATTTATCGTAGTTAGTCACACTATCAATTTATCGTAGTTAGTCACACTATCAATTTATCGTAGTTAGTCACTCTATCAATTTATCGTAGTTAGTCACTCTATCAATTTATCGTAGTTAGTCACTCTATCAATTTATCGTAGTTAGTCACACTATCAATTTATCGTAGTTAGTCACACTATCAATTTATCGTAGTTAGTCACTCTATCAATTTATCGTAGTTAGTCACACTATCAATTTAGCGTAGTTAGTCACTCTATCAATTTATCGTAGTTAGTCACACTATCAATTTAGCGTAGTTAGTCACTCTATCAATTTATCGTAGTTAGTCACACTATCAATTTATCGTAGTTAGTCTATTTATCTCAGTACAGACGTATCGTTTATCTTCAGTGCAGTTGGGGAATGGAGATGAGATCTAGTGATTGTACTCTTATTTTACTGTCACTACTCTTATATTGCTTTCACTACTCTTACATTGCTGTCACTACTCTTATTTTGCTTTCACTACTCTTATTTTACTGTCACTACTCTTATATTGCTGTCACTACTCTTACATTGCTGTCACTACTCTTATATTGCTTTAACTACTCTTATTTTACTGTCACTACTCTTATTTTGCTGTCACTACTCTTATTTTACTGTCACTACTCTTATATTGCTTTCAATACTCTTATTTTACTGTCACTACTCTTATTTTACTGTCACTACTCTTATTTTACTGTCACTACTCTTATATTGCTGTCACTACTCTTATTTTACTGTCACTACTCTTATATTGCTGTCACTACTCTTATTATACTGTCACTACTCTTATATTGCTGTCACTACTCTTATATTGCTGTCACTACTCTTATATTGCTGTCACTACTCTTCTATTGCTGTCACTACTCTTATATTGCTGTCACTACTCTTATATTGCTGTCACTACTCTTATATTGCTGTCACTACTCTTATATTGCTGTCACTACTCTTATATTGCTGTCACTACTCTTATATTGCTGTCACTACTCTTATATTGCTGTCACTACTCTTATATTGCTGTCACTACTCTTATATTGCTGTCACTACTCTTATATTGCTGTCACTACTCTTATATTGCTGTCTCTACTCTTATATTGCTGTCACTACTCTTATATTGCTGTCACTACTCTTATATTGCTGTCACTACTCTTATATTGCTGTCACTACTCTTATATTGCTGTCACTACTTATATATTGCTGTCACTACTCTTATATTGCTGTCCGTACACAGACTTCGTCCACAAAATGCTATATTTTGTATTATATTTGTAATGTAAATATGTTATATATTATTTATATACATTCTGCAATATTAAAGTAGAAAGACACTTTTTGTTGAGGGTAATTAGAAATTAATGGCCTTTGCCTTAATTCTTTCAACAATCTTCTTCTCCTGCTCCTGCTGGCCGGCAACAGCAAAATAATAAAATTGAATAATATTTAAAAAAATATATATTATTGAACCCCTTTCTTATAAGATCTGTAATAATAGCGAGTCATGTCTCGAAGTTATTGCAGTACATAAACATAGAAAACTTTATTGTGGTGTCTATTCAAAATAACTACAATAAACTTTAATATTATTACTCAGATTAGCTTATTAGAAACAATATTAGTTCAGTGACTACATATAATACATACATGTAGTATATAATGTACTGCTGAAAAAGTGATAGATGATTATATATTATATAAAGTAATTATTATTATAAAACCTTTTATGATAATTATTATTTATCTCTATTGTAATTATTTTATTCTCTCTTTTTTACGTTTCCACACATTTAGTCTTCTAGTATCCTGTTATTTCAGTTCCATATTTTAGATACTAAAAAGCTCATAACTCATTAATTAATGCAAAATATCGAACTAAGCAAGGTAAATAACTTAAAGCTATAGTCAACTCTTTCAGCATATTTTAATTTATAACTGAAATCGACAGATAAACATTTTTCGTGTTCCCATGAAATGGTTCAGCTTAAACCATAACCGCAATTAGTTTAGTGTATCACATAATAATATTATTTATTTACACCTGGCTATTACTGTAACAGTGAAAAATAATATGAAACATATTCCTTATTCACTTTAAAAAACAATTCGTAGACAAAATTTCTTAGACCCATTACATGATTACTGGCACTAATATAAATTATTAATAATTAAAGTCTATGGATTTTGCTACTCATATTTCATTTACTTTTGAACTTACAAAATTATAGATTCAGATAGGGTAAGTTATGAATTATCGGTCAGTACTACATCTTCGGTCATATAAACCAAGCCGATTGGGAGCCAGGGTGGAGGGTGGGGCTTTATATATGTATATAATGCAGGAGATGATATATCATAGCAATGAAATAATAAAGGTCAGGATTGAGTCTGTATAAAACTTTTCAATTTCTATATTTATTATTAGTTTCCTTTAAAATATTCCATGAGTTTTTATTAATATTTTCATGTGTTTTTATTCATTTTTACTCACATTGTCATTAGGGTAAGTGCCGAATTATTGGTCAGGACTACATCTTCGGTCATATAAAAAACTATATAAAAATTATTATTATTATTACACAATGCTACCTAATACTTCTGCAACCCTCGGTTAGCAGAATATTTTTGGTGAAAAATAGACATTTCTTCTCCTGTATTATATACATATATAAGGCCCTCCCCCCTCACCTTCACCCTGGCCCCCCCAATCGGCTTGTGCCCCGACCCCCAAAGGGAATACACCACCACCTCCCCCCTTTCCCTGGGCCCTCTAAGCGGCTTGCTGTAAAATCTGTGTCGTTCATATTTGATGGGAGGCTGAGAGCTAAAAACTACATTCATTTCTTGTCGCTCATATAAAGTCTTTGAAAAGTGGTGCAGAGGGGTACAGAGTGGTGCAGAATGGTGCAGAGTGGTGCAGACTGGTGAAGAGTGGTGCAGACTGGTGAAGAGTGGTGCAGAGTGGTGCAGACTGGTGAAGAGTGGTACAGAGTGGTGCAGAGTGGTGTAGAGTGATGCAGAGTGGTGAAGAGTAGTGCAGAGTGGTGCAGAGTGGTGCAGAGTGGTGCAGAGTGGTGTAGAGTGGTGCAGAGTGGTGCAGAGTGGTGCAGAAAGGTGCAGAGTGGTGCAGAGGGGTGCAGAGTGGTGCAGAGGGGTGCAAAGTGGTGCAGAGTGGTACAGAGTGGTGCAGAGTGGTGCAGAGGGGTTCAGAGTGGTGCAGAGTAGTGCAGAGTAGTGCAGAGTGGTGCAGAGTGGTGCAGAGTAGTGCAGAATAGTGCAGAGTAGTGCAGAGGGGTTCAGAGTAGTGCAGAGTGGTGCAGAGTGGTGCAGAATGGTGCAGAGTGGTACAGAATGGTGCAGAGTGGTACACAGTACATCTCTTTATTACTTTATGCCGTTCCTATTAGGCGCTAAAGTTACTAAATGTAATTAAAGTACTAAAAGCTTAACAGAAACTAATATCAGTAACTAATGTACCATCAGTGACTAATGGTGCTGATGTAGCATCATATGTAACTATATGATAAATATGTTCCATTTCCTTATCAAATGGTACATATTTCCATTTCTGCAAGTGTGTGTACCATGTGAAATTATGTAACAAATTGTATCATCTTCTCTCTTCATACTATACTTACTCTTCATACGCTTCATATTCTCTACACTTCATGTTCGTCTTACTCATCACTCTCTTCACTCCCTTCATTCTCTTCACGCTGTTCATATACTTCATACTCTTCACTCTCTTCACTCTCTTCACTCTCTTCACTCCCTTCACTCCATTTCACTCCCTTCACTCCCTTCACTTCATTTCACTCTCTTCACTCCCTTCACTCTCTTCACTCCCTTCACTCTCTTCATTTTCCTCCGTTTCCATTGGTAATACTTTGAGTGACTCAGACTGTGCCATTCTCGCCCTTATGCCACCAGTTCGTAAGGGTGAGAATGGCGCTAAAAAGCCTACTGCTATTTTTACGACATTTCTTCCTCTCTCATCGACTAAATAAGTGAAATTTTTCCCATTTCCAAAGTTTTGTCCACTGCCCCGTAATTTGTGAGTGGGGAAGTTACTGGGGAAAAGGGGGCAAATACCCCTACTAGGGAATGGGGAAAAGGGGGCAAATGCCCCTACTAGGGAATGGGGAAAAGGGGGCAGATACCCCTACTAGGGAATGGGGAAAAGGGGGAAAATGCCCCTACTAGGGAATGGGGAAAAGGGTGTAGATACCCCTACTAGGGAATGGGGAAAAGGGGACAAATAACCCTTCTAGGGAATGGGGAAAAGCAGGCAAATACCCCTACTAGGGAATTTTAAGGTATTATTTGGAATAACTTCAGGTTACATCTTTTTTATTCTCTTTATCATGTTTTTATATAATGGTTATTATATTTCATTGTTTTCTTATTTTTAAATATAGGACAATGTTGCTTATTTGTTCACCCTTTGACTTTCCACTTACACTATTTAATGCACGATTTAATCTATACAATTTAATATACAATTGACAGCAGCCATTGCCACAGCGTCTGTTTTGACACTATGTACCTACCACGCTACATCACAATGTAGCATGTACCCTATATACTCTACTAGTTACTAAAACAGTCTAAAATGTATGGCAATAACTACATTAATGTTAATGTTGTACTACATGCACCATGTGCACATTCTGACATTGTCACATGCATATCACATGCATGTTACGGCGCAAAAACATGTGATATGGTGCTTGTAACATATTTTAAAATGATTGTCACTGAATTTCTATTATTTTTGGCAGCGTGTGTTTATAATTATTCACATTTAATATCTATGGAGTGTGACGTGAAAAGAGTTTAAATGAAAGAGAATTAACGATTAATGAATGAGTGAAAAAAATCTTAGTAAATAAATGAATAAAAATCTTTGTAAATAAAGTGTACTGTTGTTTAATAACACAATAATGATTAATTATTAACAGTATCGTTCAATTTCATTAAAATCAGTAAAATAAATAATAATAGAAAACTTTCTTACTTAAGCTTTCTTCCTAATACTTACTCTTTTTTTTCCTTAAGCCTTCCCTTCTCCACTCTTTATTGCTTTCCTTCTTACTCCACCTTCTCTCCCTCTTACTCCACCTTCTCTCCCTCTTACTCCACCTTCTCTCCCTCTTACTCCACCTTCTCTCCCTCTTACTCCACCTTTCTCTCTATCATCAAATCTCAAAGTGTTTTTTTTTCTTCCAATTTTGCAGCAGAAAATCTCTCGTCCTTATCTACAACTCTGAGGTGTACTATCAGCTACAGAAGTACTTACTGTGAGGTGTACTATCAGCTACAGAAGTACTTACTGTGAGGTGTACCATCAGCTACAGAAGTACTTACTGTGAGGTGTACTATCAGCTACAGAAGTACTTACTGTGAGGTGTACTATCAGCTACAGAAGTACTTACTCTGATGTGTACTTCTGTAACAAAGTAATTAATAGTACATTATATACTGTAAATAATTTACAGTATAAACAATAGTTACCCTGCAAAGTATAGTATTACCTTATTTACAAAGTGTATTATTACCTTATTTACAAAGTGCATTATTACCTTATTTACAAAGTGCATTATTACCTTATTTACAAAGTGCATTATTACCTTATTTACAAAGTGCATTATTACCTTATTTACAAAGTGTATTATTTCCTTATTTACAAAGTGCATTATTACCTTATTTACAAAGTGCATTATTACCTTATTTACAAAGTGCATTATTACCTTATTTACAAAGTGCATTATTACCTTATTTACAAAGTGCATTATTACCTTATTTACAAAGTGTATTATTACCTTATTTACAAAGTGCATTATTAAATTATTTTCACTCAATCATTATCTTACCGACAAATTATTAGATTATCAATAAATTATAATCTAACATACACTAAATTAATAGTATATTTATTTACAGTAAATTTTTAATACATTTACAGTAAATTAATTGCTTATCATAGAGTAAAGTTTAATCTTTTTTTTATAATATCTGACTGAAATTTCCGACTGGTATTCAAATCGCCTGTCTGTAATTGTTACTTCAAATACATTAAATTAAATTAAAACAATGAATAAACTTAAGTAATCACTATCAGAAATAAAACACACTCTACTTCTTTATTAAACTTACTAAAACAGTGAAGGTAGAAATGAACTGAAGATTATCTACCTGTCCATTTCTAGTTGTTATCCATTATATGTACTGTTTGACATGCAAATCAGCTGTTGTTGAAGTACTCTGACAGAGTATTCAGACAGCCGCCCCTCAAAAATCCATAGCGCTGAAATCGATTATTTTGAAGTACCCCCCCCCCCTTGCACCTGTTAAACCTGTGACGTTTGAGTCAGACTGTACTCATCTGTACTTCTCTGTACTCATCTGTACTTCTCTGTACTCATCTGTACTTCTCTGTACTCATCTGTACTTCTCTGCACTCATCTGTACTTCTCTGTACTCATCTGTACTTCTCTGTACTCATCTGTACTTCTCTGTACTCATCTGTACTTCTCTGTACTCACTGTTACAGGTACTCTTATTTTGTGAAAAGCACAGCCTATTATAGTGATGTTTATTGTAGAAATAAGAAAAGGTAATTTGAATTCATTTATAGAAAAGGATATTCCTCCCTCTACTTTAGTGTATTAAGATGATATTGAACATTAAAGAATACTAACGCAAGATGCAAACTAACGCTATGTTATTTATTATACTACTAATTAATTATTAATGATTTATACCTATTCTAATTAGTCTAGTACACTTACTTTAAAGTACCACTTCAACCTTTAGCACTTCATCTTAAATTTCCCCTACTCATGTTTAATCCCCTCTCCCTATTTATTCCCTAGTTCCTTGCCTCTCCCTATTTATTCCCTAGTTCCTTGCCTCTCCCTATTCATTCCCTAGTTCCTTGCCTCTCCCTATTCATTCCCTAGTTCCTTGCCTCTCCCTATTTATTCCCTAGTTCCATGCCTCTCCCTATTTATTCCCTAGTTCCTTGCCTCTCCCTATTTATTCCCAAGTTCTTTGCCTCTCCCTATTTATTCCCTAGTTCCTTGCCTCTCCCTATTTATTCCCTAGTTCCATGCCTCTTCCTATTTATTCCCTAGTTCCATGCCTCTCCCTATTTATTCCCTAGTTCCTTGCCTCTCCCTATTTATTCCCTAGTTCTTTGCCTCTCCCTATTTATTCCCTAGTTCCTTGCCTCTCCCTATTTATTCCCTAGTTCCTTGCCTCTCCCTATTTATTCCCTAGTTCCTTGCCTCTCCCTATTTATTCCCTATTTCCATGCCTCTCCCTATTCATTCCCTAGTTCCTTGCTTCTCCCTATTCATTCACTAGTTCATTGCCTCTCCCTATTCATTCCCTAGTTCCTTGCCTCTCCCTATTCATTCCTTAGTTCCTTGCCTCTCCTTATTCATTCCCTAATTCCTTGCCTCTCCCTATTTATTCCCTAGTTCCTTGCCTCTCCCTTTATCATCTCTATTTTCCACCCCAAACTAGCAATTAATTACCCCAAATGACTGCAGCTTACCCCAGCTCAGCTTTATAATATCCCTATAATAGCTGAGCCAAACCATCCAAAGTTACCTGAAATGTTCTAACTCAGTCTCAGTCTTTCTTTGCATTATTTATCTCTAATGGCATCTTTATTTGTCAAGATGGTGAACCTGCATGCCTACCTACCGTAATAATTCATCTAAATCATTCATACAACACTCAAGAAATAATGACCCACTGTCCTACAGCGAAATTACACAGCTAGACTGTGTGGTTTACACAGCTAGACTGCGTGGTTTACCTGGTGAGTCCTGTGTGATTTACCTGGTGAGTCCTGTGTGGTTAACCTGGTGAGTCCTGTGTGGTTTACCTGGTGAATCCTGTGTGGTTAACCTGGTGAGTCCTGTGTGGTTTACCTGGTGAGTCCTGTGTGGCTTACCTGGTGAGTCCTGTGTGGTTTACCTGGTGAGTCCTGTGTGGTTTACCTGGTGAGTCCTGTGTGGTTAACCTGGTGAGTCCTGTGTGGTTTACCTGGTGAGTCCTGTGTGGTTTACCTGGTGAGTCCTGTGTGGTTTACCTGGAGAGTCCTGTGTGGTTAACCTGGTGAGTCCTGTGTGGTTTACCTGGTGAGTCTTGTGTGGTTTACCTGGTGAGTCCTGTGTGGTTTCCCTGGTGAGTCCTGTGTTGTTTACCTGGTGAGTCCTGTGTGGTTTACCTGGTGAGTCTTGTGTGGTTTACCTGGTGAGTCCTGTGTGGTTTACCTGGTGAGTCCTGTGTGGTTTACCTGGTGAGTCCTGTGTGGTTTACCTGGTAAGGTGGTTTACCTGGTGAGTCCTATATGGTTTACCTGGTGAGTCCTATATGGTTTACCTGTGTTTCCTAACAATTGTTCCTATTTATTTATTCCCCAATCACTTTAACAGCTCTACTGCTAATAATAAAAATCAGTGCGATAGGTAATTCTTGCACTCCGAGGTTAGCACACCTGCGCTAATGTTTCCCCTAATTCAGTTACTTTTCCACCGCTAGATGGGGTAGTGACTGAATGTACATTCAAATGATGTTTGTCGATGATGAAAAAGAAGGGGGAGGTAGGAGGGGGGTTTGCTATTGACAGAGGGGGGGAGGGGGCAGATAGTATAGGTCAACAAGAATGTTCCTGAGTTAGTGTACAGCTGTCTGTCGTGGGAGAGGCTCGTCGCATTTCGCTGCCGTTACTTTACTCGTCTGCGCTTCGATCCCTAACAGTGTCGTATTTTTTCGAAAAGTCATTTGATAGAATAAATGTATTTTTATACCTCATTGTTCTTGTTGTAGAATTATTATTAGCATTTTAATGGATATTTCTTTTTACATTAGAAATAATTAGACGAATGGAAATTTGAAGATAAGATAATAATCGGTAAGTCATTTAATTATATCACTTAATAGTGTATGTTCTTTTGCCAGTTCTCCCTGTAAACAAAGTTGCTTGTTTTCTCAGTAGGGCAGTAAACAGTCTTACGGTTTGATGTCAATTACTATTTTAGTCCACACACACACATTGATTATTATTAGATTGCACTATTTATTATTTTATATAAAAGCTGCAATTCATTGATTTTATTCACCTATTTCCTATTAAATAAAGGCACAATAACCAATACTACACTATTCGATAATTTACTCACCAATCTCTATTACTTATAGAATTATTTTGTTTATTTTTAATATGTAAATGCATTTTAATATAAAATCAATTTGTTCTAACTTTCTTAATATGCAATATAATATTTAACTTAGTTTGTTAGAACCTATTTATATTATTGAGTATATGTGTATTATTATAATTATAATTAATATAATTATATTAGTTAATTATTCTCTACATTAATTGATTATTTCTATTTATTCATTAATTCATAAGCTATCTATTAAAGAGTAAGTTGCGAATTATCGGTCATGTAAGAAAAACCGATTTTCCAATTAAAATAACAAATTTAATATTATGTAATTACCATATTGTGTTTTCTTATATGACCGAAGATGTGGAACTGATTGATAATTCGTAACTTACCCTACCTACATTTAGCATTTCCATTATTTTTCTAGCATCAATTCACTGTGTTTTCTACCCCTTGTACTATAAGAAGTATGACGTCACACATCTCTCATGTAGTTCGATATCTTATCAGTAAAATTCATTGAGCAATTTCACCCCTATCTAATCTTTTTCAACTGCCTCCGTCAGTGAGTACAAGTCTTACCATTCACTTTATTTATAAAATAACATATAGTAGGTTATAAGAACAAAAATAACTGAAAAGATTACCATAACAATAGTTATAATTATATCTATATATTTTTTCAGTACACGAACAATTAATAACATTTTACACGGTAAATCACTCCATTAACATCTCCCCGTACAAATAACTAACAGAGTCATAAGGTTTATTTGTATGCCTTTAAACACACTCAAATGAGTGAAGTAGAAAGACACAATATTGATTTTTATGAAGTGAATCTACAGCTCTTACGTACAGACAACTAACTGATGTGAAACTCACTCCTAACTGATGTGAAACTCACTCCTAACTGATGTGAAGCACACTCCTAACTGATGTGAAACTCACTCCTAACTGATGTGAAGCACACTCCTAACTGATGTGAAACTCACTCCTAACTGATGTGAAACTCACTCCTAACTGATGTGAAACTCACACCTAACTGATGTGAAACTCACACCTAACTGATGTGAAACTCACACCTAACTGATGTGAAACTCACTCCTAACTGATGTGAAACTCACACCTAACTGATGTGAAACTCACACCTAACTGATTTGACTATATTTTTTTTCTACATGACTGAGTAAATTTAAAACAAATTTTCCCCTATCATGCAATGTAAAATACAATTTAAAATACAATGTAAAATACAGTATAAATTGCAATGTAAAATGCATTGTAAAATGCAATGTAAAATACAATGTAAAGTACAATATAAAATACAATTTAAAATACATTGTAAAATACATTGTAAAATACATTGTAAAATACATTGTAAAATACATTGTAAAATACATTGTAAAATACATTGTAAAATACAGTTGAAATATCTACCTATATTTCTTTGAAAGTTTCCCTGCTGCTCTCAAGAAAAGGAATAAACACACTACACAATTCGAAAAGAAATCATTAAAAACAACATCGAATGACGAGGATGACGAAGCCTCTTATAGGGGAGAGTACAGTCTAGTAACTAAGTCTAGGGGAGAGTACAGTCTAGTAACTAAGTCTAGAGGAGAGTACAGTCTAGTAACTAAGTCTAGGAGAGAGTACAGTCTAGTAACTAAGTCTAGGGGAGAGTACAGTCTAGTAACTAAGTCTAGGGGAGAGTACAGTCTAGTAACTAAGTCTAGAGGAGAGTACAGTCTAGTAACTAAGTCTAGGAGAGAGTACAGTCTAGTAACTAAGTCTAGGGGAGAGTACAGTCTAGTAACTAAGTCTAGGAGAGAGTACAGTCTAGTAACTAAGTCTAGGGGAGAGTACAGTCTAGTAACTAAGTCTAGGAGAGAGTACAGTCTAGTAACTAAGTCTAGGGGAGAGTACAGTCTAGTAACTAAGTCTAGGAGAGAGTACAGTCTAGTAACTAAGTCTAGGGGAGAGTACAGTCTAGTAACTTAGTCTAGGGGAGAGTAAGGTCTACTAACTTAGTCTAGAGGAGAGTACAGTCTAGTAACTAAGTCTAGGGGAGAGTACAGTCTAGTAACTAAGTCTAGGGGAGAGTACAGTCTAGTAACTAAGTCTAGGGGAGAGTACAGTCTAGTAACTAAGTCTAGGGGAGAGTACAGTCTAGTAACTAAGTCTAGGGGAGAGTACAGTCTAGTAACTAAGTCTAGGGGAGAGTACAGTCTAGTAACTAAGTCTAGGGGAGAGTACAGTCTAGTAACTAAGTCTAGGGGAGAGTACAGTCTAGTAACTAAGTCTAGGGGAGAGTACAGTCTAGTAACTAAGTCTAGGGGAGAGTACAGTCTAGTAACTAAGTCTAGGAGAGAGTACAGTTTAGTAACTAAGTCTAGGAGAGAGTACAGTCTAGTAACTAAGTCTAGGGGAGAGTACAGTCTACTAACTAAGTCTAGGGGAGAGTACAGTCTAGTAACTAAGTCTAGGAGAGAGTACAGTCTAGTAACTAAGTCTAGGAGAGAGTACAGTCTACTAACTAAGTCTAGGAGAGAGTACAGTCTAGTAACTAAGTCTAGGAGAGAGTACAGTCTAGTAATTAAGTCTAGAGAATTTTTTTTGTTATTATTTATTTATTTTATGTTTTAAATATGGAAACAAAATGGAATAATTTTCTTCATTTCATCTCAAATTTTATTCCACGCAAAATTGATAAAATAAAACAGGAAATATTTTAATTTTCACTTATTATTATTTTTCCTATTTCTCCTAAAGGAAAAAATTGCGTTGAACTTGTCACTTAATATACACAAAGCTTTAATTATTTCTAAAGCCTTTAATTTCTCCTTATTCCTTATTATTTAAACTGTTATTTAATGATAATAAGATTATGACAGTTTTAATAACTGTGACTATCTTAGATAATCTTATCTACTTTTTATGGTTCCATATCACTTGCCTATGTATTATTATACACACATATAATATACACATTCTACACATTTTAATGAGAGTAACACATATAGTATACAGTGGTTATCAGGTGGATAGTCTTTATCACCAGGTGGATAGTCTTAATCACCTGGTGGATAGTCTTAATCACCTGGTGGATAGTCTTAATCACCAGGTGGATAGTCTTTATCACCAGGTGGATAGTCTTAATCACCAGGTGGATAGTCTTAATCACCTGGTGGATAGTCTTAATCACCTGGTGGATAGTCTTAATCACCTGGTGGATAGTCTTAATCACCTGGTGGATAGTCTTAATCACCAGGTGGATAGTCTTTATCACCAGGTGGATAGTCTTAATCACCAGGTGGATAGTCTTAATCACCTGGTGGATAGTCTTAATCACCTGGTGGATAGTCTTAATCACCAGGTGGATAGTCTTTATCACCAGGTGGATAGTCTTAATCACCAGGTGGATAGTCTTAATCACCAGGTGGATAGTCTTAATCACCAGGTGGATAGTCTTAATCACCAGGTGGATAGTCTTAATCACCAGGTGGATAGTCTTAATCACCAGGTGGATAGTCTTAATCACCAGGTGGATAGTCTTAATCACCAGGTGGATAGTCTTAATCACCAGGTGGATAGTCTTTATCACCAGGTGGATAGTCTTAATCACCAGGTGGATAGTCTTTATCACCAGGTGGATATTCTTAATCACCAGGTGGATAGTCTTAATCACCAGGTGGATAGTCTTAATCACCAGGTGGATAGTCTTTATCACCAGGTGGATAGTCTTAATCACCAGGTGGATAGTCTTAATCACCTGGTGGATAGTCTTAATCACCAGGTGGATAGTCTTTATCACCAGGTGGATAGTCTTAATCACCAGGTGGATAGTCTTAATCACCTGGTGGATAGTCTTAATCACCAGGTGGATAGTCTTAATCACCAGGTGGATAGTCTTAATCACCAGGTGGATATTCTTAATCACCAGGTGGATAGTCTTAATCACCAGATGGATAGTCTTAATCACCAGGTGGATAGTCTTAATCACCAGGTGGATAGTCTTAATCACCAGGTGGATGGTCTTAATCACCAGGTGGATAGTCTTAGTCACCAGGTGGATAGTCTTAATCACCAGGTGGATAGTCTTAATCACCAGGTGGATAGTCTTAATCACCAGGTGGATAGTCTTAATCACCAGGTGGATAGTCTTAATCACCAGGTGGATAGTCTTAATCACCAGGTGGATAGTCTTAATCACCAGGTGGATAGTCTTAATCACCAGGTGGATAGTCTTAATCACCAGGTGGATAGTCTTAATCACCAGGTGGATAGTCTTAATCACCAGGTGGATAGTCTTAATCACCAGGTGGATAGTCTTAATCACTCCCCTCACTACTGATTATAGCTAGGCTTAATTCGTTCTGAATTAGTAATATGTTTGCTCCAATCGACATTTGTGTTGTGCGGATGAATGTCAGTCTGCTTCTGAACTCTCTAAATATATATGAGAGAAGTATTAGCTCTGGCATTCACTTCTCACTTTCAACTATATCCTGATTAGCAAATCTATACGGCTTTGGCTTCCGTATTTAATTATTTACAGTACTATAATAACAGTGCACTGATCAATAGAGTGGATGCACTTTGCCTCATAACATTACAATGAACTTTAGGCCTCAAATCTTTGGCTAGTTATCTTGTATATAATTTAAGCAAATAGATCACTAATTGTTTTCTCTCTTTCCAACAGAAGACCGCAAACTTTTCGTTGGTATGCTCAGTAAACAGCAGACAGAAGAAGATGTACGTCAGCTATTCAACCCATACGGAAACATAGAGGAGTGCACTATTTTGAGAGGACCCGATAGCGCTAGTAAAGGTATTTATATTCTCTTTAAAAGTATTCTATTCTTTAAAGGAGTTGCAATGCTAGTAAAGACATTAGTAAAGTAGGTGTTTGCATGTTTACCCATCGGTTTACCATCTTTTTAAAGTGTCTATATTATTTTCTCGCTCACTCAATACCTATGTACTTATTTACTGGATAAATGTGGACTCAATTGATTTGCATTAACTAATTCCTTTTAGAAATGTTAATCGATACCGCTTAACTCGATTGCTGTTCGAACTAACACTTGAAACCAAACAAAATTTTATATGAATTATTGATTGATACAATATTGTCTAGAAAGATTTTAATCTATTTCCATTGAGTAAAAATGTTAATGGTTAATAAATGACTATTTTAGTAATAACCAAAAACCCCACTAACCCATGCATATATTCCCTTATCTATCAGGGGGGGGAGGTATATAATTTACGCCTGCAGGGGTCCAATCGGCCCATTGAATGGTCTAATGAAAATATCTTGCCCCTATATACACTAACACCGCCCCCTATTTATATTAATGACAAACCTATCCACCAGAGTGAGCTGAGATCGCATTTGTTTATTTGCTACTCTGTGACGCGTGCTTTTTATTATATCAATGGATGTTAATACATTGAATAAAATCAATAGAACTCTCACATCAAACTTTTATTCAATATTTACAAATCCGTGTAAATGTTTGGAATTTTCTCAACGCACCAAAATTGACGGAAAATTCAATAATGGACATTTCCATTTTTGAGGAAATGTTGTTTTGATAGTTGTTTGCGAAGACCTCAACCTGAATATTCAATACAAAAATCAATATTCATTTATTCTTTTTTCTGATATTTCCAACCCCGCCAATTTCCCCCCAAACCAACTAGAATATTTACGCTAGAATATTTAGCAATGTAATTACTATATAATTAGCACTGGCTCATTTTGTTTTTATTTCAATGAGAAGGGCTGTGTCTCTAGAAGGCACTGCCCGATAAACCATCTGACAATTCTCTAACAAATTCGATCGGATGCTTCACTAAAACTTCCCGGAAACAACTCAAAAGACAAACAACAACAACCTCCTCAAAAGATGTTAATGAAAAGCTGTTTGGTGAGAGTCGGTAATAACCACCGTCATAACTCATGTGCTCCAATACCAGTAATCGGTATTGCAATTACCCGCTATCATTACTTAATATCGGTAATAATTACCAGCCACTATGGTTGCATTAGGTGATAATCGCTTTTCAACAATAACTAAATTTAGGTAATAATTAATTGCAATTTATTAATAACTAGTGTATTTGCCCGTTAAAAATAACGGGTCTTCAATAGTAATTTATTACCCGTTGTTAGGTCATTTTCAGTGAACTCAAATAAAATTTATTTTTCTGCATAAACTGATACTTTTTTTATAGATAAAAACATTTAAAAACTTAATAAAAACAGGGGAATTTAAATACAAAGTCAATATATTCCCGTGCGTATCATAGTTACATTCTTTATGTTTAAAACCAATCGAGTAAAAGCGGACACCAAATAAATAAATAAACACACTAAGGAAATTATTAGTATAGAAGATGTACTTTCCAAAACTGAATATCGAAATATTCAGCATAGGAAGCATTATTAATTTATTTGTTACTCTATTTCATTAGCCACATTCGACTGAGTTTTCCTGTATGAGATTTACGTCATCTCCCACCCAGCAAATGGCAGTGACTTTAACTTTAATGTACTCATGGCAACTATTATTACTCCCAGGAAATGAAGTGACACAACTTATTTCAATGTTGAAAATAGAAATAATTTAATTGAGTGATTTTCATATTTATAAGTTTTGAAATTTTAATATTAAAATTCATAATTAAAACGTTTCAAATAGTTATTACCAATTAGTTAGCCCCATTACCAATAGGTTACCCCCAATACCAATAGGTTACCCCCATTACCAATGGGTTACCCCCATTACCAATGGGTTACCCCCATTACCAATGGGTTACCTGGGTATTCTGGTAAGTGTTTACCAATGTGTGCCAGACTCTAGTTTTGTTTGGTGCTGTTTACCCTTAGTCAACTCTGGTAAACACCTTGCTACCATGTTTACTAACATCGAACTCTTCTACCTAGGGTAAATGCCAATAACTTATTAGAGCCACATACTGCCTTCTGTGTGCCACATACTGCCTTCTATGTGCCACATACTGCCTTCTGTGTGCCACATACTGCCTTCTGTGTGCCACATACTGCCTTCTATGTGCCACACACTGCCTTCCATTTGCCACATACTGACTACTATGTGCCACACTACCTTCTATGTGACACATACTGCCTTCTATGTGCCACATACTGCCTTCTGTGTGCCACATACTGCCTTCTATGTGCCACACTGCCTTCTATGTGCCACATACTGCCTTCTATGTGCCACATACTGCCTTCTATGTGCCATGTTGCAATACCTTAGTCATAATATGTTACTTCAAGAAACTATTCTATTTGTCTTCTTCTCCTAAGTCCTTGTAATTTACATCCTTAACATTCACTTCGAGTTTCAATCACGTCTCATTTTCACTTCAAGTTGGCTGCATTAATTAATATTTCCTTTTCTATTTCTGACCAATATAGCGCCCTAATATTCCCATGAATTCACATCAATATTCCCTCAATATTTAGCAGCTCTGTTTACTCCACCAGTTAATGTAAACACAATTAAAATACCAATGCCTGACTTGTTTTCATTCTAATTTCAAAATATAATCAGTATCATTTCATCTCGTACATTCGATGCTATGTATTATTTACTACCGATGCTATTTATTTACTACCGATGCTATTTATTTACTACCGTTGCTATTTCTTTACTACCATTGTTATCTATTTACTACCATTGCTATTTATTTACTACCATTGCTATTTATTTACTACCATTGCTATTTATTTATTACAATTGCTATTTATTTACTACCATTGCTATTTATTTATTACTATTGCTATTTATTTATTACTATTGCTATTTATTTATTACCATTGCTATTTATTTACTACCATTGCTATTTATTTACTACCGATGCTATTTATTTACTACCATTGCTATTTATTTACTACCGATGCTATTTATTTACTACCGTTGCTATTTCTTTACTACCATTGCTATCTATTTACTACCATTGCTATTTATTTACTACCATTGCTATTTATTTACTACCATTGCCATTTATTTACTACCATTGCCATTTATTTACTACCATTGCTATTTATATACTACCATTGCTATTTATTTACTACCATTGCCATTTATTTACTACCATTGCCATTTATTTACTACCATTGCTATTTATTTACTACCATTGCTACTTTATTTGAGTACACAGTGTATAGTACACAGTGTATAGTACACACTATGCTGTGTAGTTACACAGTGTATAGTAAACACTATACTGTGTAGTTACACAGTGTATAGTACACACTATACTGTGTAGTTACACAGTGTATAGTACACAGTGTACAGTACACATTATACTGAGGGTCGAAGTTCTTCTCAACAACAACTCTAAAAGGCTTACTCATCACTTTCTGTAGGTAGTTATTAAATTAATGTTCGCTATTGGTTAGTTGTTTGTAAACTGCTGCCACTCTGTGAGAACGAATTGAAGCACTACCTTCACACACTAGAGGTAGGGGCAATGGTATCTTCGAGGTTTGATGTTGTATAATACCGTTAACAAATATCACAAAATTAAATACATTTTAATTGATGAGTTTTAATTTTCTCCATTTTCACACTAACGTATTCATCACATCGAATTATTTTACAAAAAATGGTTACATGGACATGGTATATTGTGTTTTTTCTGCCTTTTCACCAGATCAGTACAAGTTAGTTGTCACGCCAAAGAGTTTAGTGAAATCATTGTATAATGTCCCTTTGCTATATAGTAATACCTTCCACCACTCTGTGTGGGGGTAGGTACTTCCACCACTCTGTGTGGGGGTAGGCACTTCCACCACTCTCTGTGGGGGTAGGTACTTCCACCACTCTGTGTGGGGGTAGGTACTTCCACCACTCTGTGTGGGGGTAGGTACTTCCACCACTCTCTGTGGGGGTAGGTACTTCCACCACTCTGTGTGGGGGTAGGTACTTCCACCACTCTGTGTGGGGGTAGGTACTTCCACCACTCTGTGTGGGGGTAGGTACTTCCACCACTCTCTGTGGGGGTAGGTACTTCCACCACTCTGTGTGGGGGTAGGTACTTCCACCACTCTGTGTGGGGGTAGGTACTTCCACCACTCTGTGTGGGGGTAGGTACTTCCACCACTCTGTGTGGGGGTAGGTACTTCCACCACTCTCTGTGGGGGTAGGTACTTCCACCTCTCTGTGGGGGTAGGTACTTCCACCACACTGCATGGGGTCTCCCCCCCCCCCCCCAATTTAAGACTTTAAACTCTACCTTGGCGCACCATGCCAAAATGTAAACAAAATTGTTCACTTACTCCTGCCGAGAGGTAAACAAAACGTGTCTGTTCTCTCTCAAAAAGTAATGTAAACAATTGCTATGACTCATTCATTGAGTGACTTAATCAGTCATACGGTGACTGAACTAGCCTGATATTCTTCTTTGAGTGACTTAATCAGTCATATGGTGACTGAACTGGCCTGATATTGGACATTATAATGTTAATTATCTTGTCTGCCATTACACTACACCTTCTCTCAATTAGATTTTCTTTCAGTATTAGATAAAGTTTATCTTTTTTGCCGATATGACGTATGCTTAATATTTACACTATGGAAAATAAGAGGGTAACAATATCTCACTATGTGGACAAATAGGGTAACTTCATCAATATATAGGGTAGTTAGAGGCTAAAATAGGGAACTCTTGCCACTGGTACCTAATAACTCCTAGTCACTCACGTTTCGTAGCATCTAGAATCAGATGCGAGAATGATAAGTCAAACTAGCGCCTTTGTTTCGTGGCTGTGCCCTCATTTAAAATTGATAAACCCGTGATTAGTTGAAGCAATGCCTCCTAGGGACACAAATCCTCACCAGTATCTAACCTTTGCTGCTATAGTTGTACACACTCTACAGAATACAATCATTTATATATTCTATAAATAGAATATTTGTTCTTTCTAAATAGTTTCGTGAAAATAATGATGGTTATTTTGCAAGAGTATTATGACTGTGTGGTATACTTAAGATGCATTTTATCTGTCTTCCATGTCACCCTCTGCATAATTCATGAATGTGTTACTAATATAAGTCCATTGTTTTAAATAGTCTTATTGAATTAGGCAGCTAAGACAGTAGTCAGGTAGCTTCATATTGAATATGCTAATTAATATTTGCAGGTAAGTCACAGGTGTTTATGCTAATTGTAACACATTGCATAATTACCTTTATTATCTCTCACCTACATGTGTCATAGTGTGTCACATAGAATTTTAATGGCATTGAATTATAAATCTTAAGCTTAGTTTTCCTATTCTCCACATAATACTAATTCTCTTAGTGACAATTTATATATTCAGTCGATTATAACGAATGAAACATAGGAGGCTAAAGTTTCTAATCATTCATTCTTCCATTAATCTTTCAAATGTGTTTTCATCTAAATTGGAGAACTAAGTAAATAATATATCTATTAATAAGAATCACAGTTGCCTAGATCCAAAGTATTGCGCAATCATAATTTTCAACCAGTTGAATAATCGAAGTACCATGAACAAGTGAACAGCGCCACCTACTGGCAGTGTTCTGAACTAGGACTCTTAACTGCAATCTATATCAAACTGTAGTGTAGCTCCTTTTGGTCTTTAGCCTAATATATCACCATGCCTGCTAGCACTTATGAATATTTTGGATGTGATTCATATTTAAGTTTCTCCGTAGCGTTTACCGTGATCGCTGCTAAATATTAGACTTGTTCTGCGTCCTGTTCGTCCCATGTGATCAGTAAAGAATAATGACGCCAGCGTCAGAACAGTCGCTCATCGTGTGAATTTTTCAGTCACTTCGATACATCTTTTGATCCATTTTCTGTCAAAATAGACTGTTGTTTGAATAGTAGATTTCAATTTTTACTCTGCTTTTGAATTTTGCAAGATAATCTAACTATTTCACTCAGTTTAAACTTTCATCCATTTAAAAAGCAATTGAAAAGCGAATTTCCAATGAAAAATGTGGCTGATGAAAATATCCAGAAATAGGAATAATTTTTTATTGAAATATTACCTCATCTGTAAGTGATGTGGAATTTTAATTTATAGTAATTATTTTTTTATAATGACTTCTATAATTTTTCTTCTTGAATTAGTAGAAAGATAACTCTCTCCATTTTGAAACTGTTAATTTAGGTTGATATTTCATTTCAAATTATTCTCATTAATTATCTTTTAGGCTCAAACATTTATATAAATTTTCCTTCAGGTGAATTTTTAAGATGATCTATAAAATGATTGATTTAGATGGTCTTGATAACACAAATTACTGCAATGTTATTCTTGCCAGCCTGATGAAATACTCCTGCGTTTCTCATGGCTTTCCAAGACTGTATGTGAGCAGTAAAATGCCCCACTGCACACTCCTTGTGACATTTTGTTACGCCATTGTAGACCTTATGGCAATCGATGCGATATGTTGAATAAGAAATGCGTTATCGACTCAGAGCACAGGCTAGAAAAAGCGTTACGACCAAACCGTCATTGTATCGAAACCATAAATTACTAAAAAGTATACTGCCAGAAAGACACCACTTTGCGGCAATTGTGCATCTGAATTGCCTCCTCTAAAACTAAATAAAACAAAAGCTTCGTCTCTCTCTTCGTAATTTAGTGACTTGGTCATAAGTGATATATATTTTATTCACCTGATTAGGGAGCCTAATATGATGCAAGACTCGTTGGATAATTACGACAGTTAGTTATAGTGACACTAGTACATGATAAGCTATAAAGAGACTGTTATATTGATTTCATTCATATATAACTAAATCGTGTAGGTAATTTCATTAAATTTGCTGCCTCTTAAAGCTGCTCGTATATCATGTTTGAAAAAAAGACATAACATCAAGAATCTGCCTCACATAGATAGGGAGTGGGGATCTTTTTCATAATATATTTCAACGCCACCAGAGTCATAAAAGTAAAAACATGCATTATGCTGCCACAGAAAAATATATCCAGAGAGCAGCTTTATTTTTGGCGTGGTGTTTTCTTTCTCTTCGACAGAGCATAATAGAGCTAAAGGTGAGAATGCAATCTTTTCACCTGCTGTTGCAATATTCATGCCTCTTCTTGCTGTTGAATCATTCTGCGTACAGTCTGTTTACCACCAAATCTAGAGAGTGACAATATAAATTACTGTGGTATTTAATCCATGAATATATAAACATTTAAATTTCGTTAGGCCTCTTCACTTGCAGTCTATCCGTTGCATAAATCGTTTGCCCATTTCCTAACTTGGGATTTGAAGTCCTTCATTCCCTTCGTTATATCTCCATTATTTTCCGGCAAATAAGGAACTGCGAACATCTACTGCTCTCCAGGAGCTGTTTTTCATCTGTGAAGTACCTTCCTTTAGATTAGGTTCGAATTTGGCGTCGCGATGCCATTTCTCGCTTACTGGAAGAAAGTAAGCAGGTTTCGACTGACACTCTCGAAAATGAGGAACTCAATTTCGTGCACATTTGAAGTTACAGTGCGAATATCTGCTCACTGCTTGGCAATATCGAATTAAAACCTCCCGAAAAACCATTTGTTTGAATGTGAAAAGGAGGCAGCATCGCCTTTACGTTTCTCCCAGTGAGACCGTTCCTTGTTAGTAATTTGGAGAAGCGGCGCAAGTCCTTTCATTTGTAGTTTCCGGAAGCCAAGGAAATTAGCGCCTCAGCTTCTGAAGTCTGCAGCTACAGCTTTCATCAAACGCCACACGCCAAATTAATTTTACTCCCCCCGATGATTTCAACACACTGTTGTTATAAAGTATTCGTTGTAACAGTAACTATTCTTCTGTTTTAATCGTAACTTGTATGCTGTGGGAGATAATTTTCAATATCTAATGTCCTTTTATTTTGTTTCAGGTTGTGCTTTTGTCAAATTTGGTTCACATTCAGAGGCTCAGTCAGCTATCAGTCATTTGCACGGGAGTCAGACCATGCCGGTAAGAAACGGGATTAACTTTTAAAAAAATCTGGGTGTAATTCATATACAAAACAATTATTTTATATTTAATTCTAAATTGTTATATAATAATTCAGATCATATTCTAATTACTTTGTTTAGTGCTTGTTTGCAGTGTTTCGCCATTGCAATAAAGGGTCAGTTTCATTGCCATGTTTAATTGAAAGAAGGCAATCTTGCATTGATAAAATCAGAGATGTTTGTCTTTTTTATAATTGGCAATGGTGACATGTTGGTAAATTGGCCGAGCAACAAAAGATATTCCACAAAAGAATTGCTAGGGGCAATCTATCAAATTTAATGATTGACACTCTGCCATTGGCGGAAAAAATATAATTAATGAATCACATAGTGAGGGGCTGATTTATTTTGATCAATTGTCCTGATCATCGGCAAAAAGAGGAGCATCCCTCGGACAAACTGATACCTCGGATCACTTGCTAGACAATTAGTCACAGTCGCATCGTTAACCTGAGAAATGATTCTGCCTGTCCAATCCGGCTAATTTGGTGAATCATTTCGCTCAAACAGCTACTTTTTTAGTCAATCTTTCTTTTTGGTGGTGAGGGAAATGGTACGGATTGGGTGTTTCAAAATGCCTTGAAGTTAATTAAGGGATTACTTGAATGGAAATCTATGTCTGTGATTCGTTTACTTAGGAAAATTCGGATACGAATTTTATCTCATCAATAAGTTACCGGGAAAAACCATAAACAATAATTTACAGAATTATGATACAATGATACAACTTTATTGAAAGAAATAACAATACTAAGAAAGATTCCTCATCAAGCCCATGTATAAATTCCTGCTAAGAACAGGACTTTTTCGGGCAACTAACTTTATATAACTAACATCAACAAGAAGGAAAAGATTTAAAATATCCACATATACTAAATCTAACCATATGAACATTGAATAGTGTTGTTGCTCTTTTGAATTGACATTAAGGCCCACATTGTGATGTTCTTCCCCAGGGTGCCTCATCCAGCCTAGTTGTGAAGTTCGCAGATACAGAAAAAGAGCGACAGTTACGGCGTATGCAGCAGATGGCCAGCAACATGGGCCTCCTCAGTCCCTTCGTTTTTAACCAATTCGGTGCCTATGGTGCCTACGCTCAAGTTAATGTAACAGAGGTGAATATATACTGTGAATTAAATGATTAGATTGTACTACTGAGCTGCTACTTACAACCCATACATATTTTACTGAAAATCCTTACTTTGACTTTAAGAACTTTTCGTTCATCCGCTTCCTTTTTACGTCTTTTCATGTCCTCAAAATCTCACTAATTTAAATTTCTTTTGAAGAAAGATACAGTAAAGTGAGAGAGACTTTCCTCTTCCAACACTAAAAACACCAAAGAACACTCTTTTCTTCTCTCTCCCAACAAAAACACACCAAAGAACACTCTCCTCTTCTCTCTCCTAACAAAAACACACCAAAGAACACTCTTTTCTTCTCTCTCCTAACAAAAACACACCAAAGAACACTCTCCTCTTCTCTCTCCTAACAAAAACACACCAAAGAACACTCTCCTCTTCTCTCTCCTAACAAAAACACACCAAAGAACACTCTCCTCTTCTCTCTCCTAACAAAAACACACCAAAGAACACTCTTTTCTTCTCTCTCCTAACAAAAACACACCAAAGAACACTCTTCTCTTCTCTCTCCTAACAAAAACACACCAAAGAACACTCTCCTCTTCTCTCTCCTAACAAAAACACACCAAAAGACACTCTTTTCTTCTCTCTCCTAACAAAAACACACCAAAGAACACTCTTTTCTTCTCTCTCCTAACAAAAACACACCAAAGAACACTCTCCTCTTCTCTCTCCTAACAAAAACACACCAAAGAACACTCTCCTCTTCTCTCTCCTAACAAAAAAACACCAAAGAACACTCACCTCTTCTCTCTCCTAACAAAAACACACCAAAGAACACTCTTTTCTTCTCTCTCCTAACAAAAACACACCAAAGAACACTCTCCTCTTCTCTCTCCTAACAAAAAAACACCAAAGAACACTCTTTTCTTCTCTCTCCTAACAAAAACACACCAAAGAACACTCTCCTCTTCTCTCTCCTAACAAAAAAACACCAAAGAACACTTTCCTCTTCTCTCTCCTAACAAAAACACACCAAAGAACACTCTTTTCTTCTCTCTCCTAACAAAAACACACCAAAGAACACTCTCCTCTTCTCTCTCCTAACAAAAACACACCAAAGAACACTCTTCTTTTCTCTCTCCTAACAAAAACACACCAAAGAACACTCTCCTCTTCTCTCTCCTAACAAAAACACACCAAAGAACACTCTTTTCTTCTCTCTCCTAACAAAAACACACCAAAGAACACCCACTGGCCAGATCTCTGGCAGACGCATTCATCTCAATTAGTTTCCGGGCAAATATTGCTCTGGGGCGTCGCATCTCACTTTATAGCTCCTCGTTAACCCTAAACTCTCCCAACTTTTACATTTATATGCAAATTCCTTGGCTTTCATCCGATAATTTAGTTAAATTGTGTGCAGGCTACGAAATGCATTGGCTTCACACAAAAATCCTCTTAACGGCTTCAAACTCCTTTACTCACCATACAATGGGCAGGAGATAAAACATCAACATTGTGACACGTTATCCTAATAATATAGTCGAGACAGAAGCAACAGTTCACGCATCAACAGTTGGTCTGGAGCAACCTGTTGATGCTCTTCCTAAACTCCTACCATTTCTATTGTCTGCCACTTATTAAATCATGACTATATTGGTCATGGCTCATGATGTATATTAAATTCATTGATTTTAATGATTATAAAAATTATACCTAATAAAAAAATAGTGTTTTTTTTTCATATATTAATTAATCTTAAATCAATAATGACTATCAAATAACTCTTTATAGCTTTGTTTGATTTACAAACTTATCCTTGCTAAAAAAATATACATAATATTTATTTTCGCATGAATACATATTTAAAATAGTTTTCACAAGAAACGTTTTTTTAATTCTTTTTCTCGTTGACAGCAACAATTCATGCACCAACAAGCAGCCCTGATGGCAGCAGCAAGCCAAGGTACTTACGTGAGTCCCATGGCAGCACTCGCTCAGATGCCCCACGCAGCTGCCGCTCCACTTGCTAACGGCCTCACCAGTCCTGTGGTACCACCAACATCAGGTCAGTTGCTTTATTGCGATGACATTGTGTAAATAATATCTGCTGTTCTTGCTATTACCTCGAGGCTCTTGGAAATGTTAAAATGATTAGAATAATTTTGATAATGATTTTGATGAAGCTTTTTAGATAATGATTATTCAGCCGAAATTTTGGATCTCTTCGTCTCGTACATTTCCAATTGTCTCGTGTTTATTTAGGTGTTTCCTGAGTTCACTTTAGATGTATTCCTCCATTCTGTTACATGGTTTTGTGAGTGTTGCCGTCGTATTTGTAGTTGAAAATAAAATTGTATTCTCTTCACGATGATTAATTCCATCACTGACATTATATTACTTACCAGCGTATATTGCACTCTCAAAAGTAAACCTAAGGCTAATTCAAAGAAAAATGTCACCTTTAAATGAGATAAAATGTCCTTTCGAAAGCAATGCTGATTTCTCAAATTGTTCCCCATGTTTTCTTGGTGTGTTGAAATGTAGTTGAAGTTGCGTTTTCGTTCAGCGTGTTTATTTACCTATATACTCCATTGAAATTATTCTGCCGAAATTAAAATGGAAAATACTTTTTATTTCTTATCTAAATTGTTCATATGCACATTTTTATTTTCTCATATTGAAATGTTTAAAGAAGTTTCTGCTTCCATTCGTTACATTTTTTAAGATTACCAACTCGATGCCACTTTTTCAATGTTTATCGCTACATTTCTTTTATTAATTCCTTGCATGTATCAAGCTACGTCTGTCGGCATACCCTGGGAGTATCACGTGACAAAATGTGGTAAGTCTCGGTAGCTGGACACAATTCAGTAGCTGCTATTATTTTATGCCCATTGTTTTTGTGTTTTTAATGATATATCAACCGATAATCCCTAATAGAATGCCCCTCGTATAATATATAATCAATGTAGAACAACTAATACGCTGAATTGTATATTCTATCGACATAACACTTGAAGCTGCACTAATAATGACATCACTCTTGCATCACTCACTTCACCTTCACTTACTTCATTCTCCGAAGTGAATTCTTTTTGTTGATTGTTGTCGTGATAATCAGTTGGTTTTCCTCTCTCCTTCCTATTTCAACAGTTCTTAAAAACTAACACATAATTGGTTTGGCAGTTTACGAAGTAAAAATTCAAATTTTCACATAATGGTCGGGAGACTAATTCCAAAACTCTTGATCTCTTCTAATTATGTTTTCGATTCGCAAATTTTGCTCTTTTATTAAATGAAATCTCTGGACAGCTGACTGAAGGATCTTAAAAAGTTAGCAGATTAGTTGTCGTACGGCGCTTGAGTATGCGACAACAAATGTCTGTCGTGGAAAAGACGCTCCGGAAAAAGTTGGAAGAAACTTGTGACACTTTAGAAGGAGATTCAAAATGTTCATTACATCTTCTGCTCCCGAAAACTTGCTCTTGTGTGTTCACTTTAGCCGAAAAATATTCCTTCAAACTAAAAGGACATTTTCCTCCATCTTAAGAAGTCGAATTTCTTTGTGACATTTTGGCGTAATATTTCTTCATGAAATTTTGGAACTTTTTTCTCTTTACGGAATAAGGTGATTACTACGCTACCAAGAAAGGGATTCTCGTCAGTTCGTAGAATAGAAAGTTGAGGTCCCTTCTGTTGTTCTCTGATAGTTTCCCCATGTCATACGGTTTTATTTTACTGTTTTCTATTTAATTTAAGTGAACACTGTTCCGTAGTAGCTATTTAATCCATCCACTGCAGGTACAAATGCAGCAACCGCTGTAAACGGGACCCTCCCATCACTTTCTTCACCAACTCTGCAGAGTTTCAATATTGCACCTCAACACGGAGCCCCGGCCACCCAGAACGGGGCCACGGAAACATCCGTTTATTCAACTAACGGCATTCCGCAAGGCTTTGCAGCTGCACGTAAGACACATACACATGCACGTCACTATAACTTGTTAGATAAAGTCTATGCGGAGAATGCTGGCACCACTCTTCTACTTCAAAACAAGCTTTGCTAATCTTCTCCTTGTCTAAGATACTTGCTACTTTCCATTATGTTTTATTGAGCTAGAAAATCTCTCATTTTCTCCAGTCGTCCACTGTCTTTAAATTTTGAAGATCTAGTCCATACTGTTGCATATCCTATTAGATATTATCATTTTGTTCATTTTGCATAGTATTTCAACTTGAGACTATTCGTAGGCACGCTAGTTGAACTCGTCAAAAGGTTAGTTGTGAATCCCTCAGCTACTATAAAACTTCTTTCTCTTGCCCATCATTGATAATCCTTATAATATTAGTAAATAATATTACTGAATGTATTCTGGATGTATTTCTTTCAAACAAGTAATATTTAAGATTTCAAGTTAAAGAAAAAGATCCTTTTTTGTTTGTGCTATTGAAGTGATTTTAAACTGGATTTTCTCTTAAGGCTTGCAAGCTTTTCCACTAGGGATTCTCAAAAACTTTACCTAATCTTTCTATCTTATTCTAATTATTTTGTATATATTGAAAATATTACAATTTTAGATATGTAAATACATTTCGAAGCTATATGCCGTTATGGCTCCTCTCTACCTACGTTTTTTTCTTTCTTTTTATGTTGATGTTTCAAATTTACCCGTTCTTCGAGATCAAATAGTATTTAGTTGCATTTTCCAGAGTCAAGATTTTTGAGGTCGTTTTCCCGTTCCATATTTTTGCTGTTGCTTTTCCATTTGCTTGCCTTTTTAAGTTTCATTTTTGTAGTTACAGAAGATTTACATAAACGAAACGCATGAGAAATGTTAGATTTCGTTTTATGTTTAAATTGAATATAAACGCATGCTTTTTCTATTAATAGGGATAAATACTTTAAAAACATCGCATGTCTACACTAAATGCTTTTCATTGTAGAAATATTTTAATAACGGAATTTTTTAGATATTGTTAGCATATACAGCGAAACTTGTTGAAAATTAACTACTCTATTACAGTGCCATTAGAAAACACTTTTCTCTGACTGATTCGTTACCTTTCTCGTGAACAGCACAACCAATTCCAAATGGCGACGCTACTGCCACCATGCAACCATCAGCCTACCCAGGCATGGCCTACAACGGTGTTGGTAAGTCAACCCTATGACAATGATATACTAGGTGTCTCTATGTGATATTTATATGTCATGTCGACCATCAAATTCGAGCACAATTAAATAGATTTGAAGCCGTAACTGTTAAATGAAGACCTATATAATTGATAGAGGAGATAAGAATTCAAACGAACAGTCCCAAATTTGCTGGTCCACAATCAGGTTACTCGCATGCTCAACGTTTTCTTCTCTAAATGATGTATGTATTAATGAACTTCTCCAGAAGTAATACTACATTTGGGAAATAAATGTTCTATGTTTAAATCGACAAGATTCTTTCTGAATATTTGATGTGTTTTTTAATGTTATTTTTATAACAGGAGATCAATCCTGATATTTTATTTGAAACTGTCAACATTTTGCGACCTTCTTTTCATATTATTTGATGTTTTAATATGACAGAGTGTACTTTCTTTTTGGAGCATTTTTGACTAGCTGTGATTGCGAAATTCACTCATCAGATAGGCCATTTTAATCTATGGTTCTAGAGCTAATTTTCACTCCCCGAGCCATACTTCTAAAAACTGGTTCATTTGTCTTGAGTCAAAGTCTATTTAATTTCTCGTTGTGCCTAATTAGTTATTAATTCGCTATTTGTTCTTTATATTTACTTTCTTGATATTTTTCCTCTTGGTTTTCTTTCTAATGACGCAAAATCGTTATAATTTTGTACAAGAAGGAACAAATCCGTAACATTTTGTCCATTGTCCCGTGCAGAGTTGTGTAGTTGTGTTGTGAAGAACTTACTATAAGATAACTAACTTAGATTTAATTAATGTAGTCCAAGATCTCTTATCATAGTACCTGAGCAGAAAAGAGAAATTCTTTGAAGCTGTTCACTTGTGACAGATATCCAAGAAGCTTCTGATGAGCGAGAACCATGTTTCAAAATGTGGTTTCATCTGCCCATAGTTGCTTATTGGATACGATTACTCACTCAAGTTATCAACTTTCACGAGTGGTCATTTCTGCTCTTTTTGTGGTACACCATGCAATAGATGATTGTTATCTTGTTCATTACATCTACAAAATCCCCGATGAATATTATTTTGATAATTATAATCCCACTTTCTCCTCCTGACTCAATTTAGTCGATGCGAGATTTCTTCCAATTCAGCGTACGTATTAACATCCTCCAAAGCAATATATATATAGATCATAATTCTACAAAGTTCATTTTATCCTCTAATTTACTATACCGTTTTGAATGTTTTTTTTGCTCTCCTTGTGTTCTTGTAAGTGTTTTATTTCCCGTGTTCGTGTCGTTGGTGAATGTTACATTTAATTTGATCGCTGCAGCTTTGTTCCTTGCCTATCGAGCCGCCCACGTTGGATATCCCCAACTGCCACTTTCTTTCACTAAATCCCTTAATTTTGGCGTGGGGAACTAGCGCGTGGCTGTCGATGAGTCATTGATTCATGACTGTTTTGTGACCCATTTGCCTCCTCCTATTCCCGTCCAACAGCAGCGTATACTCCTGCAGTTTTTCCAGTACATGGTCAAATCTCATCACCACATCTGGCTGCTACTCCTATCAGCCAGGGCAAAGCTGAAGGTAAGATACCACTTTTTCTAGAGACAACTTAACTATCTGTGTAGATTCATAACAAACGGATATCCGAAGAGTGGAACCTGTCCTCTTCAACTGTTTACAAAAGATACTCCTAGTTTTCTATTATAGTGTGAATGATACACTCTACTTCTCATAATCAAAAAAGTGCAAGATGCACAAATAATATACTTTACTACATTTTTATGTACACCACGTATGAGGTAAACATCTTTAGACCAACTGTAGTGTGTTGCAGCGTAAATGGTTAGATTTGAAGACTTCTATGTATTAGCAACAGGACATTTCAAACTATCTAGCTAGATATTTGGCCACACCTCATTTATCTTCCGAATTAGATTCTTTCAAGTTAACATTAATGTTCTCAATAGTTGCAAAGGTAAGTGAGCATGCATTTAATGTACTTTTTTCTCAATTTTACTGTTGCAAAATATAATAAACAACAGGATTACTGCTTGAAAATTTAATATTCTTGAACATTATTGTTATTTTATGTTAGGTTTGCTAAATAAATGTATGAAGATCAGCATGAACTAATAGCAATATTCAATTTCTAAATTAATAGTGAAATTAAGTAGCAATATTTTTGATATCATTTTCCACGTTGATGAATTCCGATGCTATCAATGGGAGATTTTATTCATAACTGATAGATGTTGTCACTTGTCCACCCCTCAAAGCACAATGCGATTCCCTCTCCCCAAACCCTACCATTAAATATCAAATGCATTGATTTTTCGAACCATATCACCGTCCAATCTAAGGTAAATGTAACTATTGCCCCCCCCCCCCTCTCTGAATAGTCATTTGAAAACATTCCTTACGCCCCTTTTACTTTGAAACTTAATTATCTAGCCAATGATGTTGGTGACTCTAGAAATATCTAAGCTTCCCACCCAATGTTGCTTATTCTCTTTCGTACAAATCAAAGAATTGAATCTTTTTCGTTTAGGTGGTGCCATTAAAAAAAATCAGGATAAAAAAAAACATGTATCATATATACAAGAGCATTGTTTATTCACTATAGAAAAATATATTCTATACCCAATGATATGGAGGAAAATTATGGCACATGTTGAAGAATGGTCATGTCAACGCGACAAAATTAAAATTAGTAAAAATTAGTAAAATTCATATCAATTTATTAAGTTTCAAATCAAATGCAAATAGTGTAAAGGTAAAACGTGGCATAGCGTAAAAAAGATCCAAAGATTCTTTCTCTTGTAAATATAGTTGAAACACTTGAAAAAGATAAATAATGCCTTCATTTTGTGGATTATTATTTCAATTTGCTGTATACAAATTTTAAAATTTAAATTCCATCTGATTCAAATTCTACGAAATACGCTGTATCTGATGAGAAGCCTGTATTGACAAGCTGTTTGGACAGATGCTCCTGTATCGGTTCTACATCCTCTACTCTGTTACAGGGTGCTCCATCTCAGGTCCAGAGGGTTGTAATTTATTTATCTATCATTTGCCACAAGAATTCGGTGATGCCGAATTGATGCAAATGTTCCTTCCTTTTGGAAATGTGATCTCCTCGAAAGTGTTCATTGACAGAGCCACGAACCAGAGCAAATGTTTCGGTGAGTTGGGATTAATTAAAGAAATCAATTTGACAAGAATATTTATATGGAAACTAAAGTAATTTTGACCTTTTTATAAATCATTAATATAAAACTTAAGGTACTCATTGTATGATGACATTATGTATTAATACTTTCTTTACCCACAGGTTTCGTGAGCTTTGACAACCCTACGTCAGCCCAAGCTGCAATCCAAGCCATGAACGGCTTTCAGATTGGAATGAAAAGGCTCAAAGTTCAACTCAAGAGGCCCAAAGATGCGAGCAGACCCTACTGAGACACGTAAATATCTCTTAGTACTCATACTCCCTAATATACTTCTTAATATACTATAGTAATCGTTATATTATAATATAGTAATTGCATGAACGAAAAATATCTTTAGGCCCACTTCACACGTGCGTGATAGCTCTTGTTAAAATGTGTTCACACTTGCGTTTTTTTATCGCTGAAGGTAAAATTTAGTGTGACTTTTCAGCAATCAGCTTTCGTAAAGTTATCATATAATCAGTTTCGAACAAGTTTCATTTATTCAAAAAAAAATCTAAAATGTTATTTTTTGACAGGTTGATAACGACCCAAACTGTGACTTCCACGACAGTTCGGCGCGTATCTACTCAGTGAGTCAATCATGGGTTGCGAATGTCCGTTCAAGGAGATGAAGGAAGAGTTGCTGGTGTTTTGGTGCGATCTTTGGTGCTTCTGCTATTTAATTTTCCGATGGACATCACCGTTACCCCAGTCTCAAGTTTATTTTCACTATAGTGACCTCAGCTAGCTTTATCTGTCATTTTAATCTAGTGATAGCTGTCTTGAGAAATAGCGTCTATTTTTAAATATTAGGTTTTTTTTCTCTTGAGAAATATCTGTTTGAAGGTTTTGAGTTGATCCACCGATGGAGGAACTATTGTAGGAAGCAGATTAAGAAGAGCTGGTAAGAAAGCTTCTGCCTAATCTGCAATATCAAATTAAACTTTTTCCGATATAACTGATATATTTGATAGTACTGAAGAATACATATTAGATATATTTGTAATTGTTAACAAAAAAGAGCTTCATCTGCTACATACCGGCCTTATTGGTGTTTTCGACATTAGGAATCGTTTATCCATACAGATTGGCAGATTTGTACTGGAACAGTGTTTTTCAAAGCAATTGTGAACTTCCTTAGTTTTATTTGTAGATTTTTCTAAAATTTAAATGTAGATAAAAGTGTTGTGGCAATGCTCTCCATTTTGGAGAGTGATGTCAAAATGTATGTTTTCAAAATCATGGAACATAATTGCCATAGAAATAATTTGAGTTCTTCTCTTTCTCTGGAATTACCTTGTGGCGGAGTTCAATATTTTAGTTACAGTTTCAAAGATCTGACGTCATGCTCGTCCTGTTGATTTCCATCTATTCTTGTAGCTACAGTTTTAACGGGAAAATTTGATATAGAACTGTTAATTAATTCGAATTGTGATGTTGATCTTTGGTTTGAAATGAAGTACATAATTATTAATATTATGTGGTGCATTTAGAACATACCAATTGCATTTATTACGCGTGTAAGCGCATTTAAAATTGATTATGTTCTAAACTGTATAAGAGGTTATTAGAAGATATTGTATGTGTAAATCCCACTTAACAGATTAAATTAAACCATGGCATTTAAAATTAGTGACATTCTACTAAGATAAAGGCATTTAATTTTCTATTTACTAACTCTATTATTAAGTTATTTAGTTAAAGGCATTTAGTACCACCTATATAGTATCGTTGTTATCATTTGAATTATAATTCTGCATTTACTGCATTTATCGATACTTTAGACTCTATAATTTTAGATTGACTTAGAAGGTACTATTACCGGTAGTAAGATCTAGAACAGCACTATGGTATACTCCTCTATTCAGTATTAATTACATGGAAGACTTAACAATATTACTATCAAGAAATCATCTTGGAATGTTCTGTTAAAGTAACTAAATCTTGGCTATAATTACTCCCCTATACTCATTTCATGTACATATGAACCTGTTTATCTATTAGTATAATCAACAGTTAGAATATTCTTTACCGTTAAACATAGTACGTACTTTAAGTCCAGAGAAAAGAAGTCATTTGAACGTAGCCTCTGACTCCCTAATAAGTCATTCACTCTCTTTTGCTGAATAGATTTAAATGCTATTATTAATGCATCTATAGACACCACAGTCCTGTATATAAAATAACCTATCATAGTTAGTAACTATATTATATAAATAATTATTTTAAGGCTTTTAGTACGTAAGGTAATCTCTATATAGTTATTATACATTATTATTATGAGCTATGTACTTAGAAAAGTTCGAAAAAATTTCCTAAAAATAATACTTCAGAAAAAAATTCAATTTGCAGATTATATCAACACTTTATATCCCATTTTTATCTACTAAGTTTTTTTATATTTTCTGTAAGCACAAATCAAACTAACGAAATTTTAGGAATCACTGTATATCTCACTTTTCCATGAGCCTAAGAGTTAAAGTGTCCTCTGAATTCAAATGTCCCCACTTAGATTGGAATGTAGTAGAATCCACTCCCAAAAACCAAATCATATCGTAGAAAATATTGTAGCAGTGATAAATCTTGTTTAAATCATTTTCTTTCGTAGTAATTAGCTACAACTAGTCACCATTGATTGAAAGCAATGAAGGAAAAGAAAATAGAATCGAATTCAGAAGGTATTTCAGCTGTTGCTCCTAAGATTTCTACACATTCCATACAGTCAAAAAATAAGCCATTTATCCTTTCTGGTTCAGCAAGCAACTAACTCGTATGGCTCTATAGTCATCCTTTAACTGGCCACCAGGCCCCTACTATCACTACCTGGCTAACTAGACACCCACCTCCTAGCTACTCACCCCATCTTGCTCTTCTCAAGATAATGATCAAAATATTTTTGTAAAAGCTGTGTGGTGATTATGATATGGCTAGTAAAACTATTCATTTTGATTTCTGTGTTTCAGCTAAATTTCCGAGAGTTGTTCGTATGTACTTAAGGAAGGTGTTTTACCTTGAATCAATTTTCTACTCCTTTTCTACAGCTAAAACTACTGATAATGATATGATGATGGAAAGATGCTGATTTTTGTGCCAATCTTTTTCTTGTCTGTAGTAGAATGTTACCGCTGTGGTGATGATGAATACATTGTATGGTGATGTATAAGACTTGTACTGAATATTGATACCTAGTGATATTGATGTTCTAGTATGTACTTTTTAATGAATTTGTTTTAGTTTACAAGTTTAAATGGATTTGGTCCCCTATCCAAAGGTACATAGTTGTGTATGAATTCAATTGTCAAAATGAGGTGCCATATTTCAACCTATTTTCCCAACTTATTTATTATTATCATAGTCTTAACTTACGTGCGTGCGTACGTGCATCGTATCGTCGTCGTTGTGGTGAAACTAGTGCGATTTTTTCAGTTTCTAAATTTGTCTGTATTTGAAATGATGACAATAATATAGCAGATGAAAAACTAAAATTATTTAGCATCATTTTGAAAGTGAAATTTTACGAAAGTTTCATGTAATTTTTGTTCATTTTTGATGTTCGTTGATTGTTGATGGAAAAGTTTATTCAAAATGGAGACTTTAAATAAATACACTTCTTCAGAGTGATATAATAAATACTAGATGAATAATATTTGTGTGTTATATAGTCAGTGACTTTAGTGAACGAACACTGGTGATTGGAACAGAAAATATTATAAAGACTCCTGGTGCAAATTGGAAATATATAAATTGTAAGTCTACCAAAGAAGATGAACTTTGGGGAAGTGTTGTAACATTAGAAGTGCGTATAGAACTATACGTTTGTTTTAGATGAGAATACCCTCTCCTTAGATTGATGATATGAGCTTCTAACTACTTTTGATCACTCTAAGATGAATCATCCTCGTATGCCTAAATAGCTACTACTGTAGGGCATTTCGACAGAGAATAGTTCGCAAACGGCACCGTAAGCCAATTCTCCACAACTGTCCGCCATTCATCTTCTGCGCGGTACTGAGAAGCTGGAGAGTTTTGCCACGTTTTCGAATGTGGTTCCATTAGTTACAGTAGACTTAGTTCTGTCTTTTAGTGAAAAAGGTTAGATTATCTCTTATCAAATTATAAACCTAAAACTGCTTATGATATACATATATATATTATATATTTTTAAAGCTATCGGCCGGTGAAATTCTGCACAGTGATAGTCATTGCAGAAAATGTACAAAGTACCTTGAGTGATTGTATGCGTGCAACGGTCTTCACTGCGCAAAATGTCATCTGCAACTATAAATATAATGTTAATATACAGTATAGCTCTGGTAATTTAAGTTATTATTAAATTTATTGGAAAGGTCGGTGAACCAATTGATGAAGGAAGAAAATTCAATATGTAGTTCATGTCTTTATAGAATGATTCTTTGTAGCGAAAGACTTTGCCCAGCTGTAGTACTGCTAGAGAAACCAGTTCCACCTCTGATAGTTTAACTGTGACGTGTTTGTGAATTGATTCATTGTTTTCAAGGATGGTTTCATATTATTGCAAAGTGCCAAAATGCTTAAATCTTGGAATTTCTAAGTAGCTTTCTGTTTATCAATCGAAGTTGCCATATTTTTATGTATGGAGGACTGGTTTTCTCGTCAGATGACTGCAGCTCGTGAGTCTTTCTACTTGAAGGCTTTTATATTACTAGTAATGATAACATTGTTCTATTATTTAAGTATTTAGTCCACAGTCTTTAAGGTGGAAGGGAGCAAATGAAATTTATTAATTTCCCAAGTGTGTTTTCAATGCATCAACTGTGATGAAAGATGAAAAAAATAACCGTAATACTACGACGTTGGGTTTGAAAAGTTCTTATTCTATTTGTTTTAATATTTGATCTCAAAATGTAGCTATAACTACTTTATGTAATTTGAAGGCATATTCTTATGGCATGGAACCGAATTGTTACAAACGTAGAACTAATGATTTCCAATGCATGAGCCAAGTATTAGGGATCTATAACTGCAACCCTTTAGTCAACTAATAGTATAATCCAAACCAAAAACTAATTATCAACAGAATTCTAAAATGACTAAAAAAAGATGCTCCTCAATTAGCGTAGAGAATTAGTATAGCAGCAATTGAAATAAGTTCGAATTACGAGGAGGTTTTCTCGCCATCTTGTCGGAGAAATCTAAATCGCCAAACCCCAGAAAAATTACCGCCAAAAAGTCAGCTCAGAAATGACTGACTGGTGCGTAAATTTTCCGGTTTGGTGGTTCGATTGATGGTTATACGCCAGGAGGTGACCTATTTACCATATCATATTGTTATAGTAACAGTACTACTTCTACTACTAATTGCTCTGTTGAATGAACGCCAAGATAGGACTGACATTTGTTAGAAAGATTGGTTCTGAATGGATTTGTTCGAGAACATAAAACTTTGTGTTTGCAGTAACAGCTTCAGAAATGTTTTTTTGTTTCTATATTCTAACTGAAGTTCTACTTTATATTTAGTTATCAAATGATCTACTTAAAGTGCAGTTTTCAACCTCTTCGACTGTTAATATATCAAATAGTAAGCTGTTTTATATTGTAAAATAGACTAATAATAGGTAATAATCTCCATATTTATTAAGATCCATAAATAGTTGAAATTTATCAAATGATTTATTCTACTTATAATTGAGAGGAGAATTTTCTGTGAATTTCTATCCTTACTCGTCTACACGACATTAAATGTTTTAACCATTATAATTAGATTAATGGATTTTATTGATACGGTGCATGACTCTTCTTTTAATATTTCCATCTAGCCATACCAACCGGTTTAGAATAAATTACCACTGCATTCTATTTATTAATTCTAATTATTGTTAGATTTTAATGAGGCTAATAATTATAATAGGCTGGCTGACGTTAATTGCTATTTTATTTCCTAGGAACAATAAAGCATTTTCAACTGTACATTCATAATATTTTCACAGTAATATTCCCTTCAATACCATTGTAATAAAAACTTACTACAGTATAAATTTTCTCGACTTTTAGAAACGCATTAGACAATTATTTAGACAATTATTTCTCTCCAAATTGACTTTTCCAAAAATAAAATAGCAATTACATCCCGCCACTAGAACCTTCCTTTGTGGTTCTAAGATATTTGTTTTTATATCTCAATACCTAATTCTACCTCCAAATTACTTCTCACTTCCCTGTACAGCTCTCTGTTCTCTAATGATTTCCATCAATGCACTCCACTTTACTTCATTCAACGTCATTTTTTCATAATCTTACCGAACCCTTTAACTAGATTATTATTATAAACCCCAAGATGATAATAAATAATAATAATATCACTGAGTATGTAGATAACAAATCGTCTTTTTCCTTCCAATTTGTTAATAAAATTAATGAATTATTGACTAGATTTAACCAAATACTTTAGAGAAGAGGAGGAGTGTTAGCGTACAGGAATTCTGAGGCATAATATAGAAAATGGACGGAATTTCTAGCGGTAACTTCAACATTTTGTTTCCGTTACGGATAACCAAATTCATTGTAAATCAGTTGCAAATTCACTTGTTTGCTGTCTATTTTCTAGTTAAGTTGCTAGAAGAGTTATAACGGATTTCCAGTGAGTTTAGATAGTTATTTCGAAAGCTTTCGTTTCATGTGGCAACATTGGTTTGCTTGGAAAAATTAAGTCAAATTTTGGAGCGAATGTTGTATTTTATTTAGCGAATTTCAATGATTAAATAGAGTGTAGTTGAGAATGCTGGCAAAATATAAGAATAATTTGTAATGAAATAAAGAACAATTTCACGTTATTGTTTTTCAATATCCTAATTTATCTTTTCATTCACAGTAATATGATAGTTCATAATTATCTATCAATTTCAATATTAACGCTATAAAATATATCAATAATGCACAAATGTTATCAAATAGAAGAGATATGATTCATCTTCCATAGAAAATAGAAAGCTATCAAAATCATTGTGTAAGTTATATGGGAAATGCAGTTAGACCTAACTACTAATGTGTGAGAACTATTCTAATATCAGTTTACTATGAACTACAAAAATGACTAAAACAATAGTACTTGATTCTTGTCAAATATTAGAAAAACATCGACTTTCATGTCTCTGATTTGTACTTCAACTTAAATATTTCCATTAATGTTAGTCTAATATCATTGCAGTATTGGTAGCGTTTACTTTAGCTAGTTTCAAAATATCACTAAAGTATGACCCACTTATATTACCTCAATGAAAAAACAATTGTAAAGACTGAGAAAATACATTGCAACTGAAAATGAAACATACGAACAGAGCAGTAATGGTGCAGCATGCAGAGAAAGCAGTACATGCAGAGAGAGAAAGCAGTGCATGCAGAGAGATAAAGCAGTACATGCAGAGAGATAAAGCAGTACATGCAGAGAGATAAAGCAGTACATGCAGAGAGATAAAGCAGTGCATGCAGAGAGATAAAGCAGTGCATGCAGAGAGATAAAGCAGTACATGCAGAGAGATAAAGCAGTGCATGCAGAGAGATAAAGCAGTACATACAGAGAGATAAAGCAGTACATGCAGAGATATAAAGCAGTACATGCAGAGAGATAAAGCAGTACATGCAGAGAGATAAAGCAGTGCATTATGCACTAGGTAGTACAGTGCATTAGGTACTAGGTAGTACAGTGCATTATGCACTAGGTAGTACAGTGCATTATGCACTAGGTAGTACAGTGCATTATGCACTAGGTAGTACAGTACATTATGTACTAGGTAGTGCAGTACATTATGTACTAGGTAGTACAGTGCATTATGCACTAGGTAGTACAGTGCATTATGCACTAGGTAGTACAGTACATTATGTACTAGGTAGTGCAGTGCATTATGTACTAGGTAAAACAGTATTTCTATTGATTATTTTAGTATAATTACTTACTATGTTTATAATTGAAATTACGTGAGTTCATTAAGTTTCAGTATGGAGACTATTTATGCTTCAAAATAGGAATAAATAACCAAAATAATCTCCTCAATTAAATAAATAATTATAAATGAATGAGTTAAAATATTGATGGTGTATAAACGTATTTTATTTACTTTATATCGATTATATCCAATTACGGAATATTAGTTTTGGATGACGTATGATTTCTTGAATGAAGAATATTTCTATTACATCTAGACTGATGTAAAATACACAAAATGAAATAAGAATCAATCTATCATATTCTCATCTTTCAGTAATTGGTTTTCATTGCTACAAGTCATGGGAAAAAATCTTATTTTTCCTCCATATTTTAGAAATAATTAACACACACATAGTAGTACTCTGTTGCAATTCGAATAAAGTACTTAGTACCATACAGATGGAGTCACTATTTAGTGCCAAATAGCATTAGTGCAATCCATTAGAAATATATTTACCTTTGCCGTTAAGCAAAGAGGTGAGACAATAGAGACAATGGCTTTATTTCCGTAGAAGTTACAATGATAAAGTCATCTTTTTGTCACAGGCAGTAGGAGCCTATCAAGCGATATTTCCGTAACCATACGCGTGTAACGCAAAACGTACGTGCGGCAGCGCGATACGCCAGTTACGCCACCGATCCAATTGTATCTCGACATGTTAGTTTTGGGGAAGGCTTTGCCGAGGGAGGTTACGTGGGGAGAGATGAGGAAAAGATAACAAAAGAGAGGGGAGAGATAACGGGGCATCATGGTGATAATGGGAACTATTTATGGAATACTTTCTAGAAATAAAAATATTACTTAGTAATTCTTTTTAGACGATAATATTCATTATAAAGAAAATAAGAATAGAAGGCAAATATATTATCGTCTACAATTCTCATTCAATATTTAAGAAATCATCAAGAAATCGTTATAACATTCACAAAATAAATAAAACTTTATGAAAATTCAACTGTAAATGAAGAAGGGTTACAGCGAACAAAATGATCCCAGAAAGAAACATGTGATTGAATTATACTACTTTAAAGTTAGGTTTCGTTTTTTTTGGGGGGGACACCCTGTATAATGGGATGAATTAATGTAAAGAGTAGATTCAATAATAGTCATGTTCATCCATCTGTTATACTTCATTGCAGGATGTATAAAAAGCAATTGGTAAAATAGTCTATATTTTAACGTGAAATGAGAAACTGAAGTGAAACAACGAGAATAAAATCTGCAGTTTTAACTCTAACTTTTAGATAAGTTACTTTTGAATAAGAACTTTGAGGTTATTTCCATTTTATTAATAACTTTTATTGCTACTTTAGCCTAAGTATTTATTACCTTCACAAATTGCATAAGATTATGTTTTGGTGGGCATTTATTCATTTGTAATCTTGTTATTCGCATAACTCAAAAAGTATTCGACCAAATTTTCCTGAAATTTGATGGGACGATTGTTCATAGTCTAGCAGCCATTTCATCAGATTTGGTAGCAATCGGGTCAAAGGTCAAGATCATTTACAAGCGACCGCACGCTTTACGATTTAGTATATTATGCATTTAATAGTCTTTCGTATTTTCGCCATTTTATTTTTGAAGTGATATACTGTCTACTTATTAACTAATATTAAATACTCTTTCGAAGAACCTCGAAAATGAACTGTGATAATATTTTAAGCACACATAGCAATAGTCATTCTAGACAATTTTGGTCATTAATATTTCTTTATCCTAGGTTTTTATTTAAAATGATAGAATCTCATTCAGGAAGAAACATTCCCAACAACTTTTCCTAAATCTGCAACCAACTTTAACCCTCAAAATGAAACACTTTTTGTTTCTTTTAACCCTTGCAAACATAGTACTAACAATTCGCTCAAACGAACAAACACCATCAAACAATCAAAGTGACAAACAATTACCATCTCTGAACGAAGAACTGTTCAAATCGTTAAACAGTAACAGTTCAGTTGCGATTGAAAATCAGAAAAATCTGAATTTTGAAAATGGTCCTGGGATTCAAGTGAAAAATTTGGACCGAAAAGAAGTGACAGACAAATCAAAAACTAACACCAGCAAACTCTACCACAAAGACATCAAAGTAATATCCAATGGAAGTGAGAAGGAAAGTGTACCTGGTGAGTAAGTCATTGTGGTTATTATCACTCTAATAATGAAACTCAGTATTACATCATTTTATCTGAATACACTAAGGAAGTGTCTATTAAAATAACTTATAATATTTACCCAATCTATTCAGGTAAGTAAGGAAGAAAAAGTAAGAGCTTTGTCAGGTACTCTTCCTAGAATAGAATAAAATTATATTAAAATATATTATTATTGATATATTATTCAAATTAACATTAAACATTGAATGATCTATGATATTAATATATATGTATATTTATATCACTTAATAATTCTTTTGTTTACTAAATATTTTACTTTTGTTTACTATTCGGTAACGTTTCTAAATATTATGAAAAATTGCACCGTCATTGCGTAGATCCAATAAATATCATATTTCCATAAAGCCTTAGATTCTTAAATGTCATTAACATTAGAAATCTTCATATTTCCAAACTGAAGAAACTGACTTCCAAACAATGACCAAATGCATTAAAGTTCTACGTGACTGTAGGCACTAACTAGAGGTCTCTTTAATGAAGTATTGTTTCAATAACAACTCACAGTATGACTTTTATCAGCTTGCTTAATGACCCAAAAAGATATTGCGATACTAACCCACCTAGTAAGACCATTGTCACACCTCAGCAATAAACACCTACCCAATACGCAGTCAATGCTCTAAATAATACAATGCCTAATTACTTTAGAATAATATAAACAATCCATTGTAGTGGTATTACATAACGTGACTGGCAGGTTTGCAATATTTTAACTTTCAAACTAAGAACAGATGAAAACTAAAACCACGTAAGGGAAATGACGGAAACAATATCAGTTTATTTAAAATGTTTATATCTAATTTACTAAATCATATTTATGATGATGCAAAGATTTCTCCCTATATATGTTACCTGTCCTCTGCAACTACTCCATTTAATGTAATCCTCCCCTCCCAGGTCCCCCCAACAAGCAGCTCTCCCAGTCCCTGGGCAGGTGCAGCACTCCTTTCGGGCGCATGGCGGTGGGACAGACCATCTTATGGATGAGCTGCCGTAAAATAACCTGTCAGTCGGAGAGAGGATTTCCCTACCTACTCGAACAGAAGTAAGAATGAACCCTAAGGTCCATCTAACACTAGCTGATAATAACGCCACGTTTTCACCGCCCACTTTACGTCTCTTCAATTAATCACAGTTAAATGAATGAAAGGCGGTAGAAACGCTAGCGTAGACTGCAAATTTGTTTTCCATTCATTTAATCGTGATTAATTGAAGAGGCGTAAACTGAGCGGTGAAAACGCGGAGTTTTATCTGTTTGTACAGAATGGCTCAAGTCAAAATAGGGTAAAGGGTCTACCTAAGAAATAAGAAGTATAAGTGGTACACAGATCTTTTACCTGATGTAACTATAAGGAATTTTTTAAAATATTGAATATAATCTTTACGCTGTTTGCCATTAAAATACACAAATATGAACTAAGGCAAACATTCCTGAAAATTGAGGTTTATCAATTGAAAAGAAATTAATTAGAGAAATTAATTGAGAAATTAATTAGAAGAAAGAACCCAAGTATACTTTCGATAAAATGAACAATAAAATACGAAATACTATTCGAAAATGTTCAGTTGATGACGAAAACACTTGTATTTTCTCTTCATTCTTTTTCATTTTTTTCAAATCATAAAAGTTACCTAAAATAATGGTGAAAATTTCTTTGTTTTTACAATGAAACTATTTCACCAGATTTGACCTCCAGGTAATTTACCCCCCCCCCTTAAATTCACCCCCGGTAAATTTATCCCGGTTATTTAACCCCCGTTAGTTGATTCTTAGATGAAGCACTTAATTAAATAATTTTAGGATAAATTCATTAATTAAAAACTTTCACAATATTTTCTACTGGACTCTTCAAATTTTCGAATGAATTTATCCTAAGATCTTGCAGCATAGCTACAAATATTGATATAAAATTTAATTAAGTACATCATCCCATAATTAAACTAGATTACGTGAATTCGGTAGAGCGCAAACCTTCTCCGCCGCTTATCCGTTTGCTACTAAAATCTAAGAAACTGGTGACTGGATAGTGACCAATCGCCCCTCCAAGTTTCATGCAATATGATTCAATATTTTTTGAGTTATTGAGTTATAAATGACCTTGACCTTTAACCGGATCGCTCCCAAAATTCTACCAGATGTTTTGTCCCATCAAATTTCAGACAATTTGGATGAATACTTTTGAGTTATAAATGGCCTTGACCTTGATCTTTGACTTTTCACCCGATCGCCCCAAAAATCTAACAAAATGGTTCCTGTATATTGATCAATCATCCCACCAAGTTTCATGCAATATGATTCGATACTTTTTGAGTTATAAATGACCATGACCTTGACCTTTGATCGGGTCACTCCCAAAATTTTAGCAGCAGGTCACTGGACATGGACCAATCGTTTCACCAAATTTCAATCAATTTGGTTGAACACTTTTTCAGTTAAGCGAATAACAAGATGATAAATAAATAAATAAATGCCGTCAATAATATAACCATCCCGCATTCTGCGAAGGTAATAAAGGGGTGAATTTACTGGTGATTAAATAACCTGGGGTCAATGTACCGTGGGTCAAATTACCCGGAGGTCAAATAACCGGAGGTCAAATGACCGGAGGTCAAATTACCGAGAGTCAAATTACCGGGAGTCAAATTACCAGTCAAGGGAAATATTATATGTATATGAATAAATACAATTATTAATGTCATTAGATGAAATTTTTCTATGAATTTATATATGGTATTTTCGTACATGTTCATTAAAATATGCCAGACATTACTGTATGTAGGTATATTAGCTATTTATAGTTATAATGCATATTCATTTAATTTTAAAAGTATTCGTCCTACATTCAATAATAACTAAATTAATATACTAAGAATAAGTCATTTTTTACTGCAAGCGTACACTAGATAGATATTATAACTAAGAGCATCAAATACTTACTTATCGAAGGTATTCGTATTATGATTTGTTATCGTGGAAGCTTTAAATAACTAATCAATTAATTTCAGATGCCCACCACTGCCCAAAAGTCTACCAGCAGGTTGCAGAGTTGTACAACCTTCACAGAGTCTACCATACCCCCACTGTTGTCCGAATCCAACTTGTACGAAAGCCACTTCCAAAGTGACAAAGAAACCAACACTGATATCAAAGGAGAGGATCAAAGCAGCGCAACAAGAAGTACAAGATAGAAAAGTCGGAAGTACAGTCCTAGAGATATCACCAGAAACCAATTCTAATGAAGATAACGAGACTTTGCTTTTCTTAGACACTTACCCAACTCATCGTTATGAAGAGTATAGCATAGAGAAAGAAAATACCAATAGAACTATCAAAAACCCTGAAAGAAGAGAGCAAGATATAAGCCAGCTTATTAACGAGAAGAATAAGAATTTCATCCTTCAGAATATATTCGACAAAAAAGTGACTATTGAAAATTCTAAGAAGGTCAAGCGAGATCAAATGACACCAAATTCAGAGAACGAGATTGTGGATAGAGAGAAAGTTATTGAGTCGCGGCCTCAGTATTTGAAGCTGTTTGCGATACTGAAAGAATCAGCAAGAAAAAAGAAATTGTTGAAAAATTTGAAGAATGACAAACTCATTCCAGATAAATTGAACAACGATGAGAAGATAACAATCTCGATGATATCTGACGCTATTGCAAGAGGATTAGACAGTTTACCTGATGTCAATAGTTCTAAATCTAATTCTAATGATAACCTAATCGAGTTCACTTATATTGGTATGAATCCACCACTAATCGAAGTTAACAATAGTAACATAATGTTCTACGACCCTGATGGTAAATTGATAGAAGAAAAGGATAAACAGAACGAAAGAAAGAGAAGAAACACGAAATATCTGAAGGACAACAAAGCTACTGAAACAAGAGGCAAACCAGTGTTCTACATTCCGTGGAGAGAAAAAGCAGGTCTTGCAGCACAACCTTCCTCTCCAGTTGAAGTAACTACCTCGGATTCTACGATTGAAAACACTACAGACACTTTAGAAATAACTACCAATTCAAGAAGAGGAAGAGAATTTCAGAAAACTACCACTGCCGTTCCAACTACAGAAACAGTTAAAACTGTCCCACTTCAACGTTCTAGATCAAGAATGGTTGTTCCTAGATTTCGACATGCAAGAATCAATAAAAAGAATCAAACTGCTTCTAATAAGCCAATCAATCGCAAAATAACAAAATATGAACTGAACAAAAGACTAAATAAACGTCGTAGAATAGTTAATGACGACAAAAACATTAAAGTGAACTCTACACTAGAAAATGAACAACAATCATTACCGGAACCAAAAGGTTTGATTGGTAGAAAGGTCGCTTCCTCGGATGCAAAAGTCACTAGAACTTCAAAACAACCTACCCAAAGTAAGAAAAATATAAGTTCAAATAAAAATGATACTCAGAAAAAGCTGAAGCGCATGAGAACATTGAGACAGAAGATGAGACAACGAATGCGAAAAATTGATGATAAGGAAACTACAACAGAAGCTATAACTGAAATAACTGAAGAAGCCAAAATTGAGAATATCGAAAAGGATGATGTGACCAAAGTGCCAGAGCTATTGAAAGAAACGACAACTGTACCGACAGTCGTAACTGAGAAATCCACGACAAAGAAACCTGAAAATGAAATAAAAACAGTTAGACTGAGCACAAGATTGAGATCTCCTCGTCGGAAAGTGAGTGCTCGATTAAATAGACAAAATAATAGAGTTAATAATAATAAAGTCAAGAAAAATCAGAACCTTGAAAATCTTCTAAGTGCAAAAGGGGAAGAAATAGAAGTGGAATCGAATACGATTGAAGATATTGATACTTCTAAATCAAAACTGTCAAACACTTTACTCACATCGAGGAAACGCCCATCACTTGCACATAGAGCAAGACTGTTGAATATTATAAGAGCTAGAAAGAAGGAACAACAAAAACATCGAGCTAAAGTGATTCCAAAAGTAGAAACTATTGTTGAGACAACCACTGTTTCAGATCTTAAAGTTGAAAGCAGAGAGAAACCAACTAAAAAGCAGAATAAGGAAAAATTGCCAAAACCCAAAGTTAGGGCAAATAAAGTAACGCCTTCACAATCTCTTAGACAACGTCTTAGGGAGAGAATAGCTAAAAGAAGGAAGAATAATAAAACTCAAGTCACAAAAACTCCAGTACACACCACAATTGAAAATCCAGAGCCTGAAGTTTCAAAGAAAACAGACACAGCGTCAATAATTCATCCAAAACCAAAGGCAGTCACAATCAAACCTAAGAAGCTAATTATTAAATCTTCTCTAGTCACTAAGACTCCAGAAACTGTTCTAAAAGCTGACAATTCTCAAAAAATTGAAAACACACCAGACTTGACTTCTAAGAAAGATGCAATTGGAGCTGATGTTGTGAAAACATCTTTACCAGTTGTAACCATACCCTCTGTTGTACATCACCCAGTTGCAACTGAAGCACCTATTTTACATCAACCCACAATAACCCAAGCACCTAAAGTACATAAAGTCATTGTTCCTAAAGCACCAGTAGTGAATCAACCAATTCATCACTTAATAAACCGACCAACTGTACCTAAGTCCCATCCCCCTAAAATACAAAGCCACGTGAAAATACAAAATGAATATCATCCACACCAAAATCGAAAAACTGTTACAAAGGAGAATACTCCAACAACGAAAGACCCATTCGACGAGTTCCTGAATCATGACGACGATTTCAAAGAATTTAACACCGAATATGAGCCACCAAATTTCGATTTTCCCGAATTTGAATACAAGGAGCCCAGTTACGTAACCGAATACAAGAATAAGAACAAGGACAACTTCCAACAACCGAAGGCATCAGTTCGATCTTCTTCCCCTAAGCAGAAAATACCGAAAGGAGCGGAGGTGAAAGAAGAAGAGTTTATTGTTCAGGGGCCATCGGGTGTACCTATTAAAGTGAAAACTGTTTCTTTCCATACGTCCTCCTCGTCAGTTCGAAACGAAAATGTTAAAAACAGGTCTCAGCATTTCAAATCGAACCCACTCGATTAAATACACTTGATGTATTTCTTTATTTTACAAATCATAATCCACAATTATATGAGTATTTGTTATCATTATTTCGATATCTTTAGCAGTTCATTATTTATCAAATGCTGGAAATAACGACACTTATTATGCATCATTTTAGAATTTCGACTTCGAATTAGAATCTGAACATTTTTATTACCCTCCTGTTGCTGAAATACAAAAAAATAATTCAGTATTATAGAATAATGACAATTAATGAAAAAAATTAATAAGATGCAAATTAATAAAATAATAAGTATATTTTTCTTATTTAAATGCCTTATATACATGCTACGATAAATTCGAGCGATTTATCGAAATGAAAGAGATTGTTACAATTTATCATGACGTGTAAAAAGGAGATCGTAGCGATTTATTGGAATTAGATTGTGTAATTGGTGTAGCAGGCTCAAATTTACTTTTAAACAGGGCTCCAAGAAATCGTTACAATTTAACTCAATATATACATAATGCATAAATGCAGACCACAATAATGTTTCTTACTTGACGACTAGTAAGAAAAAATATTGCAGTATAAATCGTTGCATGTAAACACTGTCTCGATCATCTGATAAATTGTTACAATCTCTGTGTTCAATAAATAGCTCCAATTTATCATAGCGTGTAAACGGGCGTTTAAAGGTCCCCTCCATGATTTTTTGGTTTTAAACAATGAATCTGATGTTTTTTTTTATTATCTTTTTGGAGAAAACTCCATGAAATTTGATAGAATATAATTTAATTTATATGCTTTTAAAATTCATAAAATCAAAACTCTACAAAACCTGTTCTACTTCCGACTTGCTAATTTTCAGTCCGAAGAAAAAGAATGAACACCGTATGTTTTGAATGTCATCTAGGTAGGTATAGTCAATTAAATATTGATTAAAGGTATAAAATTGGAGAAACTTACTATAAAAATGTTAAATAGTAACTTTAGCAAATAATTAACAAAGAAAAGCAAATCAAAACAAAGAGTGTACAATATTTTTCTTCACAGTCAGATTAGTGTTTCGTACAATTGTTGCACACATAGAAATGAGAGTTAATGGAAAAATAATTTAAATATATAGTGAACCGATAGGTAAACTTAATTTCTATACTTAGAATTATTACATAAATAAGAACTATACACAAAATTGAAAATTATATGTACTATCACTACTCTAAAAATATTATAAGGTCTACTCAGTAGATGAAACGGAAAATAAAAATAAATTATATAAGATAATTTACTTTGAACAATCTATAAATAATAACAATCATAATAATATAATAAATAAATCTTAGAGTAAACATCTGAATATTTATATTATACCTAATGGAATGGAGAAAATATTTGATATTTCCATTGGAGAAAGAGAAGAACAATCGCTAATATGAATATTGAGAAAATGTTATCACGTCAACTACGTATCTATTAATTAATTACTAATTAAGAAAGGCATACTCTGTGAATCATTTTAACGTTAATTTTATAGCCTAATAATATTATTATCGACAAAGGATGATGATTTTAAATTATCTTAAGAATGAAGTAAAGAAGGTAAATATTTTGTACAGACTTTGATGCCATGTTTGTAATTTTGTCATTTTCAAAGAAAAAAAATGAGTGCGAATGATTATTGTTATGAATGAACTATAAAACTAACTAAAAATTGAAATTAACTTAGCGGTAGTATTTAAAATTATAGTTACATATTCATAATTAATTTACTCTATGTACATATAAATTAAAGTGATTACTTTATTTTCTGTTCTATATTGTTCGATTCAAAAATATTGATTGATTAACGTAGGTAAATGCCCTCTGAAAATGTAAAATTGAAGTCAATGTCTACTTTAGTAAGGAATTACACAATAAATTCTTACATTTCAAGTTCAGTTCCATTGGTGATTGTCATAAATTCTGCGATCCCTTCGTCTGTTTTCTGGTTGCATACTAGGGATGAAACCACCAGTAAGCTCTTTATTTGAAACATCACCTGATGAGACTACATCCTTCTTATTATTAGGCCCAAATATTTTGCTGAAAGGCCTAGAAGATTTCCTTTCCTCCGATTCATATTGAATAGGACCAAAACTAACACTACTCCCAGCATATTCAGAACTAGTTCCAGTGAAACCAATAATTGAACCACCGCTTTTAGAATTAGATGGTTGGGATTTAGGTTTAGATGCTTTATGGTCTAAGGAACTTGGAACAATGTCTACAGAAGGACCACTTTCAACTACTTCAGTTTCGGAGGATTTAGACTTGAGAGCCTTGGCGCTGCTGCTTCCCTTCACGTCAATGTAGTCAAAATCAGAATAGTCAAGACTGACATCTAATGGCTTGCGATATTTAACTGTAGGTTGGTTGACATTCAAGTTACTTATGGCATAGTTATTGAAGTCACTTCGTTCACTGAAATCAGAACCAGTAATGATCACAGCTCCTTCCGAAGGAGGCCAAGGGACTTGATACCTGTCGTTGTAGCCTTTCACCACTCCTTCCATTTCTTCGTCAGCTAATTTATTCAATCTGTAAAATACATACATTGTTGTTATCAGTTATTGTACAATATTTGAAATATATTTTATTCGAAAGAGTTATCGTACAATATTCGAAATTTTAACGCCAAATTTTAAAACTAAAAACCACTAAAGAATCAGTTGGTTTTTATGGGTAATTCACAATTCACCATAAATTATTTGTATTTATATGAAAAATAATTAGGTTACATGATATCTCACCAAATATGTTAGGTATTAGGTCATAGGCTTTAATTGAAAAAAAAATCCTAACTAATTAACGGTATGTCTTCTTTTTATTCTGTTGTATACTAACTGGTTCACCGAGATGTAGGTTGGATATTCTCCCTTCTCATTGCTATTTACAAATACCACGTCATCATTGCTAGATTTTGGTCTTGCTCGAGGTCTCATAGGACGTCTCATTGGTCTGCGCTGCCCAGGACGTTGCATAGGTCTTCTGGGTCTCAGTCTGTAATGAAGTTTATAATTAAAATGCAATTTAAATTGGCAGACAGATATAACATTTTATTGAGTTGATTAACTAATGATTGAATTAAATCTGACGTTAAAAAGAAATTTAATCTAAAAGATTTAGGAAACTAAAATAATATAGTGGTTTCAAAAAGAAACTTAATCAACTACGGTCATTCCGAGTTACAAACCTGCGTTTGTTCGAATGTTTCTGCACAGGTCTGCCCATTACTTCTGCAGATATCTTATTATAGTTTTGTGAACCTAATGAAGGTCGAACAGGTATCGGTTGGTGTTTTTTACCCGGAGGAATTCGTCTGCGGTTGTTTTGACTTCTGTTAGGCACGTGGTTAGGATTTTTACCACCCATAAAAGTTGGAGATTTGTTATGAACAGGCTTCCGATTGGGATTCTGACGTCTTAATGGACGTTTGTTGAACCTCGCATTATTATCTGGTTTGCCCAACGTAACTGGAATAATCTATGAAAATAGACAAGTAAAGAGTTGAAAACAAATAAACATTGTTAAGTTATATCACAGCAGAATATAAACAATATTAGAATAGATTATCAAGAAATAAATTGCAACTCATATACCTGCTTAACAGGTTTGCTCTCCCTGGATGGTGTCAGGTGATCGTAATTACTCTCCAGAGTCGTGAATGAGCTATCAACAATGGGTTTGAGAACACCAGTCGACTTGACATCAGTGTTCGAATAATCCATCTCGTACTTTACCTCTCCAAATACTTCATTGGTAGGGTCATCGCCAAATGGTTCATCTTTGTTCTCAAAAGCAAAATCAAACAAACTTTTAATTTGAGGATCTTCTCGTGAATTGGAGTTTTTGTTTTTAGGACCCTCAAAGAATTGAGTATTGGAGTTATATTGTTCTCTGGTATCGGGTTCATGGAAGGATGGTGAAAGACTGGTCTCTTTCTTAGAAGGGTTGTGAATTGGAGTAAATTCATCCACGTAGTCTCCAGAATACTTGTCAGAATCTTGTTTATAGGTTGGATAATTTTCTCGCGACGTATCGTAATGTACAGGATTAGGTCGACGACCTAAAATGAATGTGATAGTAGCAGTTAATTATAATTTAATTATAGTATGTCAGTACATTCACAGCTAAGAATACAAAAACAAATAATCAAATATATCCAGAAAGTAATACTAATCTCACGCTTTGTTTTGATTATTTTTCTTCTTTTGGGTTTGTTTGACGATCTTCTGTTTTGTATCCAATCCACAAAATTGGTGAGTGCTGAATTAGTTTCCTCTGTTTTTTTACCATCAGATCGTCTGTAAATAATTTGCAATAAATGAAAAAGGTTAAACTGGCAAATTTATCAAAAATATTTGCCTGTATTATCAATAGTAGATCTAGTAACTAACCTAGCGACGAAGGGAGCTGTAAAGGGTAGAGCATAGGTTATCCCATAGGCCATGAGAGCCACTGCCCCGGCACCCGCTATGGTTTCTAGGGCTGATGGGCCCTCACCAACGAATCCCACTGCAGGTATTGCCTGGGATGGATGTGATCGGGTGAATTACCAGTACATGAAATTAAAACTAAAGTATCGACCAGTCATTGGTAAAGAAGTCAATATATTGAGTTGTCAGTATTTCAAAAATGTAAGCATGGTTAGTAAATTAAAAGAAAATACTTTATACAGAAAACATTGAAATATATAAACATAAATACATGCAAAATGATGCGAGATGAACACTCAATTTACAAATATAAATTTCAAATAGATTAATATGCTCTGTGGTGTAGGGAGGGGTAAGACTTCATTCCTGGGATCCATTTAGTAAGAGTTGGTTAACTCTTTAGAAATAAGAGAAGATGTAGTTCCTTGAAGATTCCATATCCTTTAATAATAATGCCTAGAATATTAACTACAACAATATAAACATCGTGAGTACTCATTACTTTTGTAATTCACTAGATGATTTATATACAACCTTTATATACAACAATATTTTCTGCCCAAAAAGATCCTTAGATTTTAGGAAATATATTCAGAACATATAGTATTAATTAAAGCAGTATTAATTAAAGCATAAAGTATTACATGTAAAATACAATGATGGCCCTATAACCTACTAATGAAGGATAAGTTAGTTAGTAAATATTGGACAGTTAAGAAATAAGGTTTTTCATCCTAATTATTGAGTTTAATATCATTCACCTTAATTTTTTGTTTTGATTTAACATAAAACAATAGAATTAGTATCAGGATATACAGACTATAGACTATATAGGGCATTCTCATCATCTATATAGGGCATTCTCATCTAAATTCCATTTTCTTCAGTTACCCGACGAACGAGTGAATTTTTGGTGATCCTAAGTTTTTTCGCAATATATTCAGTTTTCTTGAAGTAGTATTAGTGTTTTCTTAAGGAATTAGGTATCTTGCTGTACCTTCCTTAACTATTTTGAAGCTTCAGCTTGCTCAATATAACTATAATAATTATCCTAAAACATTAAAAGCATTAATAATTATACTTTAGATAAAACTCGAACGTCGTTGGTGAAAGGTAACTGAAGTCACGATAAATAGTGAGATTTACTCGTTATATTCAATGAAAAGTTGCATCACACACTGTAGGGCGAAATCAAGCAAATAGTTTGATATTCATAGCATTGAAACGAGAGGTGCTTAGAGTTTTCGGTAACTGAAAATAGTTGCTGACGTCAAATATATTGGTCGTCTGCAGAGTGCAGACAAGAGTACCCTATAAGTTACTGTATCCTAGGTATTCTGTATGTTAATCTAGCGGTTGAGAATAAACATACGCATTAAATAATTAAACCTGCTACACTTTATAATAGTCGTTAACAGAAGAAAAAGAAGAATAAAAATATATACAATAAAGTGAAATATTTTCAAAATATTAGACGAGTTATTGAGATAAAATGGTAAAAGTTCTTTCAGAAACCATGAAAGAAAAGAGAGGAACATATTTCTTGATATGTAATATTTTCCAGTCCGTATGTTAGTATCTGTACATTGTTAGTTCACTGGGAGTCACCTTTGAGACATGGAATTAACTAACCTCTTTAACGGGAGAAACTGTACTTATGTCTCTAATGATACCCTCTAGGGTGGATAATCCGTCAGAATTACGAACTGGAGGTCGAGTCCATTTTACTCCTGTAGGACTTTCACTAGATTGTGGTCTTTCCCATGAAGAAACACTAGATGAAGTCGGAGAGACTGTTGTTGGTGAACCATTCGTTGAATATGATTCCCCACTCATAGTCCAATCATTTTCAAAGGAATTCGAAATAACACTTGATCCCACCGAATCCATTCTTTCAGGCTCATGCCAGGGATGAGAACCTTTCTCTGAATCTGATTGCTTTCTAATATACTCCTGCTGAAGAGAGTTAAACTGCTGAGGCTGCTTCTCTGAAGTTAGGTAATTCACGGAAGTTGTTGGCCGACTGTGAGATGGAACATATGACGATTCTGTAAAACTTGGTGCCTGCGTTCTGAACCATGTAGTAAGACCGTTAGAATTAGTTGATGGTTGCGTACGTTCTGTAGATGCAGTTGTATATTGATTCATTTTTTCAGTCGTCAAGACATTTTGAGAAGTTATTATTGAGTACAGTGACGGGACTTTCGTTGTGGTAGTCTTCATATTTTCGTCAGTTTCGTTGTTCGTGGTTTCTTTAAGGATTTTAGACAGCATAGCTGAGAGCTTAGAGGTGTGTTTATCTAAAAACGCTTTAGTGAATTCATCCGATGGTGATATTATTTTATTCTTTTCCGCGAAATCAACATAATCAGGAATAAATTCATTACCATATTCATCATAGTAAACATAATAGTATTCATATTCTTTTTCATTGTCGGAAACATTTTTCCCACTACCTTGTGATCTATCAGAACTATTGGATTCTGTTATTTTATCATCAAGAAAATTTAAAATAATTTGAGATACTTCATCAACAGCTTTCTGAGGGAAATTATTCTTATCGAATGCTGAAGGTTGGTCACTTCCCTCCAGAAAATCTATCAATTGATTCAAATTCTTTTTAGAAGACTGGTAAGTATTTCTTGTATTACTCGATGGAACTAAGCTTCGAAATTCTTCCTCTGGAACATTATTCTGAATATGTGTTAATATTTTAAATATGTTTTGTTTGAATAACTCATAGTAACTGTGCATATTGTTTTTTTCTGATTCTCCTTTCGGTTCACCCACTTCACTATTCCCAGTTTTCTTATTCCTTTCACCCTGTTCATTGTTTACAATATAATCTACAGGTCGATAGTTATCCACAAAATCAGTTCCTAGTATATTCTTAACATTGTTTTTGGTGTTTGATTTCCTAACGGCAACAGGCCTATTGACTAAACTATCAGAATCAATAGGAACAGAATCTTTCCTAATGTTTTCTTCAGTTGTTTCGATACCAGACTTGTACTTTTTCGTTACGAACTTAGGCCAAGGTCTACTACTGCTGGCATGATGATTTGGTTTTAGTTTTGGTTGCAAGCTGATATTCTTTTCTGTCTGATGTGAATTGGAGTAATTATTGGACATGTCTGTCATAGATGCTTTGTCAGCAAAATGATTAGTTCGAAAAGTGTGTATAGTTGGTCGAGGTGAAACGAAGACGGGCGACCTTGTTAAGATAATCGGTAATCCAGTACTCTCGGTAGATGATTGTGTGGGATTATCAATTGGGCTACTTGTGGACAAAATTAAAGAGCTTGTTGCAGAAGGGAAACTGGTGTGAGATATAGGCAAATTGGTGTGAGGTTTGGGGAAACTGTTGTGATACCTAGGGAAACTGTTGTGATACCTAGGGAAACTGGTGGGATACGTGTGGAAATTTTTGTGAGATCCAGGGAAATTTTGTGGATATCTAGAGAAACCTGAGGTAGTGGTAGAAGAATGAGTACCTGACGACAGAGTTGCTTTTCCTGAAGAACGTTTCAAATTAGTTGATCGATTCTGATTTATATATGGCCAATTATAATTCCCAGGTGACATAATACTTATAGTGTTATTGTTTGATTCTTTTACTGATGGTGGATTTCTAAAAGATACTTTATTTCTTGATTTGTGTTTTTCAATACCTAACGACGAAGAAACAATAAAAGGTTTCATGGTAACTTTTCTAACTTTATTTTTCAATTTAGTTAGATCTCCGGCATTAGTAGGTGTCTTTTCCACTGCATGTACGAATCTCACTGTGTCTTTCTTCTCTGGTAAAGTACTTTCATTGTAAGGAGATGTGAAAACATTAGAGCGAGTTTTATGATCAGTAGAGGATTCAGTTGGAATCAGTGTCACTAAAGTATCTTTCCCGGATATTGTAATATAGGGTTTGTATTTGGTAGGTACCTTACCAGTTGCATACGAATATTTGTCGCCATTATTGGAATTTGATAGCGTTGAAGACTTAAGAAATTGCTTTATTTTATAGTTAGTAGATTGTGATGGGGATTTAAAAGCATCATCAATTATGTGCTTCTGAGCTTCGCCTTCAACAACCACTGGAGAAAATACGAAAAGAGAAGGAGACTTCAAACTGTTTCGTTGATAAGGAAAAGTATCGCCGGTGCTCCTGGAGGTTTCGACACTTTTCACTTCATTTCCATTCTGTGCAATACTAACCTTTTCGATCACTGGACTCAGTGGATCGTTAGGATCCTTCTGAAGGGTTTTATAAGTTCTTTGAATTACTTCCAGTGGTTTTCTCCTTTCTCCATTGGGTTCTTGCTGTCTTTCTAGGTACTTAAAGGTTGATTCCAGGACTTCAATTGGCTCCGATAGAACGACAAGAGTCTGCAAAATAAGTAGCAAACCTGAAAAAAAAATCAATTATTAGTAATTTAATAAGCATATAGGTTTTCCAGTTAACAATACATGCGTATATAAATTTTCCGTTAAAAATCAAATCGATTTAAAATACCTTTCTTTGAAATTTTTTAAAATTAAAATGTATATATGACGGATTTTTTTAATGATAAAGATATTTGCATCCTTTTGTATAGTCAATGGTATACACAATCTAGTTATATATAATACTTATTATTGAGTATTGACATCAAATTAGTGAATGAATCTAAAACAAAAGATAAAAAAAAGAGTATTTTTTTTTTAATTAATTAATAGACATCGCTTGTGTTTTCATAGAAGAGATGAAGCACAGTACAGCTTGAAATGTTTTTTACAAATTAAAAGATGAATATTATAATATGTACCGGGTGGACCAAAAGTCACTTTACCATTTTGATAATTTATTACGCTCAAACTAAAAGAGATACAAATCTTTAATAAACGGCAAATGGAAGATAAATGTTTAAAGTTTTTTATTTTAAAATTTCTTTGAAATATCTTCCATCATTATTTAAGTACATATGAACCTTAGGTGTCCTGTGTGTTTCACATCACTCTTCTAAGCATATCTGATGAAAAGTTTGATCATTTCTTAGAAATGTTCCGTTTTAGTTTAGTTCATCAAGCGTGTCTGTATTATTTACGAATACCTTTTCAATTAAATATTACAAAATATAATATGGAGTAGTTATATCCAGTTATCGAGATGGCCAAGAGAAGTTGCCAAAGCGTAATTTAGTTGGCCTGGATATGCTGTTATTAAAAGTTTCCTGGTATCAACTGAATTTTGTAAGGATATAATCTTAGCTCCTGTTTTAATATGCACAGGAGTGACGTTCGAGTTAATTGCAATTGAGAACCACTCTTTTTCGTGAATGTTGAGTAGTCTTCTGTAACACTAAGATTCACACGCTTATTAACTTCTTCAGTGCGAGATGACTTAGGTCTTCCAGATCGATCTTTTTCAGCACATATTCCGGTTCGTCGGAATTTTTTCTTCTATAAGGGCAAGACTACAGATCTTAGATTAACTCTATATAGTTAAAATTTTCGATGAAACATCTCTTAACTCCAACAACTAATCCATTTTAGTTGATAATAATAGTCAACAATTGTGTGGCTCTTTCTTCCATATTGAATTTAGTCATTTTTAGAGGTTTACGATTTCGCACATTAAAAAGTAGATTTGAAATATCTAAAATCTGAAAGTCACATATTGATTTCGTTTCATATATACTAAAACTTTAAGTATTCTTCTTTAATATGCCGCTTTCTAAAGATTTGTATTTTAGTTGGAGCGTAATAAATTTTCAAATGGTAGTGACTTTTGGCACACCCGGTATATGAGTGTAGCATATCAATGAATACTTATTATATCAAATGATCATTATTTTGTACAGCACATTCAATAAGATTTAAACTTTTAACACTATAAAGTCAAACCAAATCATGAAATGTAACACAAATACATATGTACATGTCTGATACATGCATATCTGATAATTACATTATTATATATACAGTATGTATATATAACTGTAGCTAGGCCTCGAAATATTGGACAATTAATTCATTTATGAATTGTATTGGACAACATAAATATCATTCCAGGTGTAACATTTATTTCAGTTATCCAAGAAATATAATATTTTCTTCAAAATGTTTAATAGAAAACGACTCGGAAGCCGATAATTCTATCGGTAACTAAATATTTTTAAATAAGAATTTTCAATAGCAGTAAATGAAATACCTTAGCGTTCACTGATGTCATATATTTTACAAATAAAGAAATGAGTCAGTGTGGCAATTATTTTAGTTCTTTATTATCAAAGTTAAAAAGAAGAAAAATTGACTATTTATTTATAATTTGGTCAGGAACAATATAGCATAATTCTTTTCTCTGATATTACATCATGAGTAAACTATCTAACCAGTCCCTGTGTTCCCCAATCCTTTCTATGTGTGTCCCACATATACCACAGTAACATGCACCATATGTCACACTAACGAGACACCCGTTACTAATGCGCAAAAACAAATAAGGTAACCGTGTAACGTAACTTGCCTAACCGTTACGCTAGAAATTAGCATAGATAAAGTAATGACATCAGTAATTAGTGCATGGGACGTGATGTCAAAATAAAGTAGTTAATAATACATGAAAACTGAATAATCGATAAATTGTGTAGAGTCATTTATAATTCTTCCTTATTAAGAATTATTTTTATGAATAAGGATAAATTCATTAACATTATATTTTGAGGTAAGTGTTATTTTAATTCAGAAATTCTTTAAAACTGAAAAAGAAGTATCTAACTACTAAAATACCAACTGTAAAAGAAAAAAAAGTAACACATTGTAAATTAATTGAGCGTTGCTATATATATTTTTTTTTTATATTGCAAATATATTAGGTAGCTATAAATATCACCCCTAAATAACATTCAAACATTATACAACTTATTACCGGATAGAAAATACGTAATATGTTTGATAGTGTAAAGCATTAGTAAAATAATAATAACAATAAAATAAAAAATAGTAAGTTAAAAATAATTAGTAAATTGCTAAAGTATTACCATCTCGATATCATATTCATATTTTAATACACTACATAGTTATTCGAATTCTTTAATTTAGTATGGGTTTAAAGTCTGCTACAGAACCAAAGGCAATATCGCTGACGTCAAAAGGAAATTAAATACAAGGGACTGGAAGAAGCAGTCAGAAAGGAAAGTGGCCCACGAACATATTCGCCTACCACCGTCGGTGACAATGCTCATGGATGCAGAAAAGCTACTCTGTGGATGCAGTGACGAAAAGGGACACAAACGACTGTGGCTGCACTTACGGATGGAAGAGTAAAATGAAGAGGTGATAGTAAATGAAGCTTAAGAGTCAACCTAACACAAAATCTAAGACCTCGTAGTTGAAGAGCATAACCCTAGCGCTATCCTCTAAAACTGCAAGTAGCGTTAAAGAAATCATAAACATGGTATAAATGAAAAAGATAATACCTTATCCAAATTACAACAGTTCGGGCCCTTCTCTTCCATTCACCACAAACAGATTCAAGATAGAGCCCCTGGGGACTTATTTGGATTTCATATAACAAACAATGCTTTAATATGCTAATAAAATTATCAACTATATTTTTATTCGATAGTACTTATAATTTGTACATTTAAAGAGATTGGATGCATAACCTTCCATGACTATAAATTATAATATCACACGAAGAATACAAATAATATTACACGTTCTTAAATCTAATAATGACCAAATATTTGCTATTTTATCACGCAAATGAATAATAACACATTATGAATTCAATAGCGATCATATTTTATTAAATAAAAAGCAAGTAATACTTTAGAGATATAATAAAATATTACTATCTATCGCAATAAATAATGAGATTCTTTCTCACGAGTATAAACTCTATAATATCAAAATGACAGAAAATAACAATAACAAGACTGTAAACAGTACAGTAAAGACTGTAAACAGTACAGTAAAGACTGTATACAGTACAGTAAAGACTGTATACAGTACAGTAAAGACTGTATACAGTACAGTAAAGACTGTATACAGTACAGTAAAGACTGTATACAGTACAGTAAAAACTGTATACAGTACAGTAAAGACTGCACTGTACAGTAAAGACTGTATACAGTACAGTAGAGACTGCACTGTACAGTAAAGACTGTACAGTGTACACAGGACAGTACAGAGCATATGCTACATCATTAAAGTGATCATTTTAAAGTAAAAGATAATTTCAGTTAATTCTACACTAATTAATAACTATTATAGTAATATAGACTAGTAATTGATATACATCTTAATAAGGGAAAACAAATAATGATTTAATGCGAGTACATTAATACTAGAGAGTTAATATCAACACTATGTCAGATTAAGAAGAATTTAACTATTTCAAAGGATAGGTTTATTTTATTTATATTCAATGAAATTTGTTGCTTCTATTCATCAAAAGAGTGTTACTAAACATGACCGTTACAACATTAGAATGGGTACATTACCTATACTATATTACTTAATTAATAACTATATTCATAACTGGAAACATTGAAAAATATTATGAATTATAAACAAGAAAAAATAATAATTTATACAAGAAAAAATAATAATTTATTCCATTTCAAATTACATCGCAGTAATTGAATAATATGTAAAAAATCATAACGCGATGAATTTGATAATTATAGTCAATGGAAGATTATAGTCAATGGAAGAAGGGTACATAATTAATCAAATTAATTCTAATAAATTTGAAGTGTATCACATTCTCAAATTAGTGAAACAGAAAATAATGTACGTAGAAGTGCAGTAAAGGATAGGCATTTTCACTCATGAAATATAGTATCCATAGTAGCATTTCTTTATCAGGGTAAGTAATAGATGTAATAGCAATACACTAGAAATTATAAAGCTTTACTTGACACAAAATCAACTATTAATTCACCTTGTTTTAAGGTAGATAGTTTTAACGTAGATTTTTTAGGTCTTTCATCCAGACTTTTTGCTTAGCTCCTCCTACGTTATATATATTTGAGTTGGTATCCACGATACCTGCAGGTATCATGGATACCAACTGAAATAAATAATAACATCGTTTATTCTTATAGTCTGGTGTAAAAAGTAGGAGGAGCTTAGCAAACAGTCTGGTGGAAAGACTTAAAAATCCTGCGTGTGTACGGTCCTTTAGTACAATGTTGTAATGGAAGAACTGATTTGTTGTCACATACAGTAATAGAATGTTGCAATAGAGTCCATATGAAGTGAGTGAATAGCAAAGACCCTTATTCAGATGAACAGAGAGAGAGAGAGAGTGCAATAATGGTAACCACCTCCCAGGTAGCAATTTTGCTTTTGCCAATATTGGACTACATTGGCAACATTGGGACATCATTGGCCCGAGAATCATTGCTACCTGGGCTCATATGTGAAATTTTAACTAAGCAAAGGTTACAATACAAAATAAAGTTATACCGAGACTGAAAGGGTTAGTATACTTTATTTACCTGTATATTATAAGACTATTATAAAAATTATCATTCTTTTCACGGTGTAATTAATTCATGGCAGTAAGGGCTAATGTATTGGCCACTCTTTCGAATGTTAGGACCTGAAGGAAATACTCTGAGTGCATTATCTTGTCTTCAGTGAATGCAGTTCTTGCTGCATAGTCGTTAGAGTTAAGTTTTTGCATGATTAATATAGATACGCATACATTAAATGAAGTTCTAAAGTCTTGAGATTATTTTGAAACAAATCGAATTCAAATCGAACTAATATAAAAGAAGTTATTATAGTCTATAATGTGCAACACTACTATAATACACCTTTTATAAAGTATAACACATATTAAAAATATCAAGAAAGTAAAATGCATATATATATTTATATATTCACGAAAACTACATCAATATTATATGTTTTCACATTTCAATTGTCGTATCGAAATGTTAAATTACTAATGTTAAAGACAGTGCAAGCTGATAGTTAGGATATATTATATGTATTTCACCTAATGACAGCCTGTGTTGCGGAAAGTGGAGCACTAACTCACCAACTGATGGATGTTAGAAACTAGAAAAGGAGAGTGACGTCCAGATGGTAAAACATGAGCAAAAGTGAGAAAATGTGGTGACGAGATGCGTGAGAAATGAACACTTAATTACGGGACATCTATCTTATATATTTCTATATATAACATCTAAGTGATAAGTAATAAGGACAATTATTGGATGTACTGTAACACTATCTTTTTACTAATGCTGATAATAAGGAGAAACTTGGTGCGTGCGCTACAGTCATTTTCAGAGTAAAAAAGGAATCATGTTTTTATGTGCGAATAAAAAGAAGACACAATTGGGCATAGCATTTCGTATCATTTTCACTCACAGGTTCAATATGTACTCTACACTTTCATACCTGCTAGCACTGCAAGCGTTAAAAACCTTAGCACTACAAAGTACATATGTTACTGCAAAATAACACACTATTATCTATACTATAGTAAGAGTTACTTCCGTCAGTCCGTGTGTCACACTTTTACTTGCAAACACTTTATTAAAAGGAAACTGATAATTTGTGACAACGGGTCACAATAATATTTCAGAGTAAAGTTTGTATTTTTATAATTAGTTCATAAAGTACCTAATGGAAAGACTATTATTAATATCATTGTAAATTGTATAATAATATACACTGTGATGATGTACTATCAGAGAAAAGAGTCACTGTGATGATGTACTATCAGAGAAAAGAGTCACTGTGATGATGTACTATCAGAGAAAAGAGTCACTGTGATGATGTACTATCAGAGAAAAGAGTCACTGTGATGATGTACTATCAGAGAAAAGAGTTACTGTGATGATGTACTATCAGAGAAAAGAGTCACTGTGATGTTGTACTATCAGAGAAAAGAGTCACTGTGATGATGTACTATCAGAGAAAAGAGTCACTGTGATGATGTACTATCAGAGAATAGACTAACTACGATAATGTACTATCAGAGAAAAGAGTAACTGTGATGATGTACTATCAGAGAAAAGAGTCACTATGATGATGTACTATCAGAGAAAAGAGTAACTGTGATGATGTACTATCAGAGAAAAAAGTCACTGTGATGATGTACTATCAGAGAAAAGAATCACAGTGATGATGTACTATCAGAGAAAAGAGTCACTGTGATGATGTACTATCAGTGAAAAGAGTCACTGAGAGGATGTACTATCAGAGAAAAGAGTCACTGTGATGATGTACTATCAGAGAATAGACTAACTACGATAATGTACTATCAGAGAATAGACTAACTGTGATGATGTACTATCAGAGAAAAGAGTCACTATGATGATGTACTATCAGAGAAAAGAGTCACTGTGATGATGTACTATCAGAGAAAAGAGTCACTGTGATGTTGTACTATCAGAGAAAAGAGTCACTGTGATGATGTACTATCATAGAAAAGAGTCACTGTGATGGTGTACTATCAGAGAAAAGAGTCACTGTGATGATGTACTATCAGAGAAAAGAGTAACTGTGATGATGTACTATCAGAGAAAAGAGTCACTATGATGATGTACTATCAGAGAAAACAGTCACTGTGATGATGTACTATCAGAGAAAAGAGTCACTGTGATGATGTACTATCAGAGAAAAGAGTCATTGTGATGATGTACTATCAGAGAAAAGAGTCACTGTGATGATGTACTATCAGAGAAAAGACTCACTATGATGATGTACTATCAGAGAAAACAGTCACTGTGATGATGTACTATCAGAGTAAAGAGTCACAGTGATGATTTACTATCAGAGAAAAGAGTCACAGTGATGATGTACTATCAGAGAAAAGAGTCACTGTGATGTTGTACTATCAGAGAAAAGAGTCACTGTGATGATGTACTATCAGAGAAAAGAGTCATTGTGATGATGTACTATCAGAGAAAAGAGTCACTGTGATGATGTACTATCAGAGAAAAGAGTCACTATGATGATGTACTATCAGAGAAAACAGTCACTGTGATGATGTACTATCAGAGAAAAGAGTAACTGTGATGATGTACTATCAGAGAAAAAAGTCACTGTGATGATGTACTATCAGAGAAAAGAGTCACAGTGATGATGTACTATCAGAGAAAAGAGTCACTGTGATGATGTACTATCAGAGAAAAGAGTCACTGTGAGGATGTACTATCAGAGAAAAGAGTCACTGTGATGATGTACTATCAGAGAAAAGAGTCACTGTGAGGATGTACTATCAGAGAAAAGAGTCACTGTGATGATGTACTATCAGAGAAAAGAGTCACAGTGATGATGTACTATCAGAGAAAAGAGTCACTGTGATGATGTACTATCAGAGAAAAGAGTCACTGTGAGGATGTAATATCAGAGAAAAGAGTCACTGTGATGATGTACTATCAGAGAATAGACTAACTACGATAATGTACTATCAGAGAATAGACTAACTGTGATGATGTACTATCAGAGAAAAGAGTCACTATGATGATGTACTATCAGAGAAAAGAGTCACTGTGATGATGTACTATCAGAGAAAAGAGTCACTGTGATGTTGTACTATCAGAGAAAAGAGTCACTGTGATGATGTACTATCATAGAAAAGAGTCACTGTGATGGTGTACTATCAGAGAAAAGAGTCACTGTGATGATGTACTATCAGAGAAAAGAGTAACTGTGATGATGTACTATCAGAGAAAAGAGTCACTATGATGATGTACTATCAGAGAAAACAGTCACTGTGATGATGTACTATCAGAGAAAAGAGTCACTGTGATGTTGTACTATCAGAGAAAAGAGTCACTGTGTTGATGTACTATCAGAGAAAAGAGTCATTGTGATGATGTACTATCAGAGAAAAGAGTCACTGTGATGATGTACTATCAGAGTAAAGAGTCACAGTGATGATTTACTATCAGAGAAAAGAGTCACAGTGATGATGTACTATCAGAGAAAAGAGTCACTGTGATGTTGTACTATCAGAGAAAAGAGTCACTGTGATGATGTACTATCAGAGAAAAGAGTCATTGTGATGATGTACTATCAGAGAAAAGAGTCACTGTGATGATGTACTATCAGAGAAAAGAGTCACTATGATGATGTACTATCAGAGAAAACAGTCACTGTGATGATGTACTATCAGAGAAAACAGTCACTGTGATGATGTACTATCAGAGTAAAGAGTCACAGTGATGATTTACTATCAGAGAAAAGAGTCACAGTGATGATGTACTATCAGAGAAAACAGTCACTGTGATGATGTACTATCAGAGTAAAGAGTCACAGTGATGATTTACTATCAGAGAAAAGAGTCACAGTGATGATGTACTATCAGAGTAAAGAGTCACAGTGATGATTTACTATCAGAGAAAAGAGTCACAGTGATGATGTACTATCAGAGAAAAGAGTCACAGTGATGATATACTATCAGAGAAAAGAGTCACTGTGATGATATACTATCAGAGAAAAGAGTCACAGTGATGATATACTATCAGAGAAAAGAGTCACTGTGATGATATACTATCAGAGAAAAGAGTCACAGTGATGATATACTATCAGAGAAAAGAGTCACAGTGATGATGTACTATCCGAGAAAAGAGTCACTGTGATGATGTACTATCAGAGAAAAGAGTCACTGTGATGATTTACTATCAGAGAAAAGAGTCACTGTGATGATGTACTATCAGAGAAAAGAGTCACTGTGATGATGTACTATCAGAGAAAAGAGTCACTTTGATGATGTACTATCAGAGAAAAGAATCACTGTGATGATGTACTATCAGAGAAAAGAGTCACNAGATGAACAAAAATACGCAAGAACAACGTGCCAGAATTGTGGAAACCTACCATATTGCTAATGGATCTATTGCCACAGTGCAAAGAGATTCTATGCGAACTTTCAACGTGGTGAGCAGTCCATCCCGTAAATGCATTGTCAATATAGTAAATCAGTTTCGGGTATGTGGAACTGTTTCTGACATAAAACGTTGTGGAAGACCAAGAACAGCACGATCTGAAGTAGGTATTCAAACTGTTCAGGATGATGTTCAAGAATACCCAAGGACATCGTTAAGGAAGCGTTAGAACCAGCTTAGGTTGTCTGTTAGATCATTAGGTCGAGTTCTACAACAGCTGTATTTCCATCCATACAAAATCCAACTAGCCCATAAATTAGTAGTCTCTGACTATCAGAAACGCTTCGATTTTGCATCACAGTTTTTGCAACTTACAGATGCACACGATGATTTCATTTCGCACCTCATAATGTCCGATGAGGCAAATTTTCTCCTTTCTGTTTATGTCAACAAACAAAATTGTAGATACTTGAGTAATAAAAATCAAAAATTATTCATGAACTCCCACTTCATCCTCAAAAGGTTACTGTCTGGTGCAGTATGACATGCAAGAAAATCATCGGTCCATATTTCTATGAGGATTGGTACAGGAAAACTGAGACTATTAAGGGAGCATCATAGCAAAAATGCATTCAAGAATGTTTAATCCAAGATATGAATTTATGTGATATGTGGTTCCAACCAGACGGGCCACAGCACACACAGCAAAGGAATCACTTGAAATTCTAAGACATTTTTTCAAATCGATTGATCTCTCGTTTCGGTCCTGTTCCTTGAACACCCAGATCTCCTGATTTGCCACCTTTGGATTTTTTTTAAAGGAAAAAGTTTACATTAACATGCCTCGTAATTTGGAAGATCTGAAAGCGAACATTGTTGAAGAAATTCGCAACATTGCGCCTAATATTTTAAGAAAAGTGATGGATTCTGTGGCTGTAAGGATGCGTATGTATATAGACGCTAAAGGTACTCATTTCAAAGTTATTATAATCATCAAAAAACTTTAAAATCTCCTCTTTTGCTTAAAATTGCTTAAATTCCAAACGATTCTATCTTTCTTAGTTTTTGCATAACTAATTTTTAAAAGTAGTAGCTACCTGACTTTTGCCACACCCTGTTTTTTTATAAATCATTACAGGTACACTTTTCGTTACATTTATTTCCCACAGTTTTCTCACCTAACCCTACCTTTTGGCCCAGTGTTTATACTCCAATTCGCATAATATTTATAACTTACAGACAACACTGTGAGAGAATCGTGAGAAAAATAGGAGAAGTGGTACCTACAATATTACCCAGTTGTATTAGTAGCAAAAAGGGCAGTCGCATAAATTCTATTCCAATGAATTAGGTACCGTGTAATTAGATAATCAAAATAAAATATAAAATCTTTAGTCTTTAAATGTGCATAAAAAAACATCAATACGCACTTGTATATATGTTTTAAAAAATATTGTACATAACTGATTTGTTATAACAATATTCTACTTCTATGAGTTAAATATGTGTGTGTAATTACGGTATAGTAAATATAAATTTTTCTTTTTGTCTTTCAGATGTGTCACTTCTGATAGTTGTGATTTTGACCCTAGCACTGCTTATAACTACTCTTCTAAATTACCGAGAGAAAGGACTGTCCCATGTTAATCAGTCGGGTAACGAGTCTGAGACACGTCCAGAACAACAAACATTTGCACCTTTCTCTAGAAACCTGAACATAACTCAGGTATGCTCTTGATGACAAATAAGCGTGTATTAACTATTCAATAACTGAAAAAAGAGCTAATATTGACTTTGTATTAACATTAGATTTTAATTTATAAATTACACTCTCTTGTTGCAGTCTCACGGCTCAATGAAAACATTCGAACTCACAAAACTTGGTCAGCCATTTGATGAGGACCTTGAGGCCCCAATACAGATGACCATCAATGAGGAGGACAAGGAGGGGGATAATGAAGAGGAAAATGAAAAGGGCAATGAGGAGGAGGATGCTGGAGAGGCCATGCTGAAGAAGACTGTGATTACTTGGCGTATTGCAAGAGGACGCCACAGTCGCCATCTTGGCCTGGCTCTCTCCCGTTCAGTTCTCGGATTATCTTTCAGAATATGGTCTGAAGTGATTCCCAAGATTTTTCAGGAGAGACCCAAAGTCAAAGATGTGGACATACTTATTGTATTTGCTACGGGTGAGAAATGTGTTGAAACAGTCCAAAAATAGACTTATAATTATAATTTTTTTACTCTAATTCGTTACCTTAAAGGGCCAAACACACGTAGGGTTTTTCAGTCTTTCCACCAGACTTTTTTCTAAGCTCCTCCTACTTTTATCACGATAATATAAGAAAAAACGATATAATTATCGTGGAAAAAGTAGGAGGAGCTTAGCAAAAAGTCTGGTGGAAAAACTGAAAAAACCTTACGTGTGTACGGCCCTTTAGTTATAGAGAACATTAAAACATTACAAAACAAAATGTGAATAATGAGTTTCAGTTTAGTATCACTATAACCAATCACCTATTAATATACGAGCTGAATTTTATTCATGAAAATTTTCTTATATTAAGTTTGACTTTGAAAAATTAATGTAAATTCACATATTACCTTATTTTACAGTTAATTTCTTGTTATTCATCAATAGATCAAACTAACGTTAGTTACCTCAGACTGTTTAGTATTTACCAAACAGTCACCTCTCGTATCAGGTAAAAACAAACAGGAACTAGACAGCAGTTGAAGAGGATTTTATTTGTAAAAGAAAGTTATATTGCAATATCATGAATTTATTTTATTAAAATTTTGATTCAACATAAAAAAGTCAATTTTCATTGCTTTATAAATTCGATTCGTTAAATTAAAATTGCAATATAACTTTCTATACATTTTGTATATTCGGGGGTATATACTTTATGTTGGCTCAATCAATCATCTAATTATTACTTCATTTCAAATACTTTTCTTTTCACCTAATTGCTCCAAGAATTTTCAACAATCAAATTCTTCCACTTATTTTGGTAGCGTGGTTATTAATTACTGCCGAACGGCCATTTAAAAAAACATGAGTTCGTCTTATTCGAAAATAAGATTATAATTCAATAAGTTGCAATTAATTTCTGAATTACAAGGATAAGAAAACGCATAATAAACTTAATATTATAATGAACTAAGTAAGCACATGAAAATACAAATGGATAATGGTAATAACCTTCATGAACAAATGAATAAACATTGTAGAAGATAGTTATTTCTAAAGAGCTTAAATATGAAATACTACAATTAAAATCAATAACCTGAATACGATTACAATAATAATAAGTAGGGAAGGCTTAACTCAATATACTTTACACGACACATTTGAGGGGTTTGGGTTGCAAGGGGTCCAGCTTCCAGTCTCAACACTTAGGAAATCTCCTTCTTAGAACCAGAGACTATTCAAACACTTGTTAAATATCTCCCAACTCTATGACGACTGGCTACAGGCCTAAGCTTGCCTATCGGAACTATCAAGTCCGATCTCTGCTGAATCCCTCTCTGAACTACCTTTCTCTTAATCTCCTACGACCCTCTAAGTTCCAAATCCAGCCCACAAGATATAGTTCTAACTCTCAATTGGTCAACTCAAAGGAGAGTAATAATCTTAACCCCACCAACTGACCAATGGACTTTCTGTATTTCGCCCAAAAGGCGGTCCTTATACCAACTTAACATCTTGAAACTATACTCTCAAATATGTATGCGAACCCATTACCCTTGACGGTTTCAATCAATCGCCGAACCACAGAAACCAAAATACTATTTCGTACCCGGAAACTTAAAACCAAAACCTATTTCAAACGCCATTAAATCCTACTGAGTTGGTATTTCTAACTCTTGAGAACCCTCCTAACAAGTGAACTAGAGCACATCTGCGTAGACTATGTGGTTTCCCTATGTCTGTTTACAAAATAATTTCAGTTCACTTTACAGCCCAATTAACTTTCTACTGAATTTGGTAGTCACCCTTAACTACAAGCCCTGATAAATAATGACATATCCAGAAGTCACCACTAAATATTATACACAGCCCCCTCTCTAAAATGTGAATTCTGGATCCAAATATTCGATCTATCGTGGTATCCCCTAATATTTATCTACAATTTTCTATGACAAGCCTCTCTACGCGTCGTTTTCTATACGAGTTTGCCTGGGTTAACTAAACCTTCCCGTTAAACCTCCCTATTATGTTAAAAGAATAATATCCTACCTTAATGAATACAACATGAATGTTAATTGCCCTATAAATTAATACCAATACAAAATAAATCTTAAGATTAACACAATATCTTAAATTTAACATAATACTATAGAATTCAAATACATTTACAATAAGGAATACTATATAGAGGTTCATTCCTTATCCGCATGAATAAATAATTAAGTAAATTTTAATCCATATTACTTGAGGATCTATTCCATGATATAGGATATGAATAAATTCATTCCATATAATTATATAAGAATACAGAATATAATACACTTGAATTAACTTAACTCTAACTTAAATATACCTATTTAATATATATTGACACTTTATGTGTAGGCTCGTGAAACCACCTAATTCACTTTAATTAGTAAGAGTCACTTCGAAATTAAATGTATAGCATCACTATTAAGGTTCAAATAATTTATGACCTAATTTAATTGATCACTTCACTTGTGACATTGTTTTTAAAGATAGGCTCTATTACTCAGCCTTAGGATGAATATATAGAATAACGCATGTTATTCCTTTTCATGGTACCGTGAGTTAGAGATGCCACACAGCGGTGAGATTACAAGGAACTGCTTAATTTCTCTTCAGTCGTTGACGCACAGTGTCATGCGCAGAGATTCGTGAACGACAATTGCATACAGTTGCAATCCCGGTGTAGTTCCTGGGGCACCCACATCGTTGAATAGTGCCTGATGAACTCATGTAGTCGAATAGTGCCTGTTGCACTCGTGTTGTTGAATAGTACCTAGGGCACTCTGGTAGTTGCATAGTACCTGATGAACTCATGTAGTCGAATAGTGCCTGTTGCACTCGTGTTGTTGAATAGTACCTAGGGCACTCTGGTAGTTGCATAGTACCTGGTGTACTCATGTAGTCGAATAGTGCCTGTTGCACTCGTGTTGTTGAATAGTACCTAGGGCACTCTGGTAGTTGCATAGTACCTGGTGTACTCATGTAGTCGAATAGTGCCTGTTGCACTCGTGTTGTTGAATAGTACCTAGGGCACTCTTGTAGTTGCATAGTACCTGGTGTACTCATGTAGTCGAATAGTGCCTGTTGCACTCGTGTTGTTGAATAGTACCTAGGGCACTCGAGTCATCAGCGGTCGATGTGATTGCTTAGTGGTGCTGTGCGAGTCTCTGAGGAGGCCATCAAAACGTCTGGGCAGATCGTCGATGCATGCCTCTTCTCTTTCCCCACTCAAGGTGTGGTTGACTCCACTCATCACTCCCTCAAGTCGAAGTCTCTCGACTGTATATCTCGCAATGAGCCCAGTACAGATTGGCGTGTTGGGGTCCCCTCGGTACTGTAATTTAAGAGTGTCAATGAGTAAATGTATATGAGTCTTTCAAGTAAGCCTTCCCATTCTATAAAATACTTTAAAATCAATATTTATTCTACTAGTCTACCTACATTTATAATTGTTTAGGAGATACGTCATTCTCCGAAACTTTTCAGTGACAATTTAATTACTTATAAGATAATACATTTTGACCTAACTAGCATCGATAACTTCGCACATTTATGAATTCAACATGATTTTAATCCAGGGATTAAATTCCCTTGAAGTTATTCGCTCTTCCATAGTTATTCAAATGAACTTGATAAAGTAGCTGGAGCTCAAATTAATTAACCAAATTACCTATGGTCAATCCTCTTCACCACATACATATTCCAATATTTCATCCTAAACCGAGAACATATACTCACGTTATACTTCCTTTGTGGAATACCTGTATATCACCATCTGCGGTCTGGGTGATTGAACCCTTCTCCTCGTCTGTCTCCTCGTCAGACTTCCCATGGCCATCATCACCAGAAATCGACTGTTCGTTAGTCCAATCACGTTAATCTATTGTAACTACCACTATTACTACTATTCTACTATCTACATACATCAATGGCTATACTACGGTTATTAATATTTACTATCAATTCTACTCTACCTGTGACAATTATTACCTTTCAGTTGTCTACCTGTATTTCCGATCTCAGTGACGGTACATCAGCTTCTGCGTTACAGAAATCATAGCCTTCAATGGTCATCACCCACTCTGGTCCCTTTAATTTTATTACCTCGATCCGCATTGCTCTCCGCCTCTCTTTAACTAACCACAAGCGATTAGTGCTTGAACATCAGGTCGTCATCTACAAAGCTCTCTTGGCTTGTCACACTCAGTTGCCTCATCTTGGCATCCCGTAGGAATATCGGTTTACGATAGCCGTGCTCGAAAGCAGTTAATTAACACTCAATTGGCCAAATTGATTAATGAAATTAAGACGGCACCAGTCATAATAAACAACCTCGCCACACCTCCTTTAAGATGGGCGGCCGACCAACGGTACGTACCAACTACATTAGTTGTACTACCTTCACCAGCTGGAATTTCCAAATAAAATATGCGCATATTACTTACCTGCGGAGAGATGCGATCACCAGATCATCAACCATAAAAACTATATGGCTCCCAATAACATACCATTATCGACCAGACTTCAATTGTTATACAGCTCTAAGATGCAACTTAAGCTAAGGTTAACCATTTAAATCTACTTATATTAGTTTTTCATGCAACAAATGTCTACTCTTAAATATATTAGCAAACTAAAATTAATATTATACTCTCCATCGGTCTCCAACTCATTTCATCTGAACATGTGTGATCACTAGAAATCATGTCCTCATTACCGACGGTGTTTTAATTTTTCCAGCCGAACGTAAATTGTACCTCAGCGGAGTTTTGGAAGCGGCCTCAATTGTTGGCACTTTAGGTTCATTTATAGGCAGTCTAGGTTCCTCTATCGGCACCCCAACAATGTATATGCCCTCATCCTCTCGATCTTCATCTTCGCTACCATTGGAGATTGTTTTCTTTTCTTCTTCATTGGTAGGATGATTTTCAGCATATTCTTCTGCAATGTACGGTTCATCTTCACTCACCTTTCCTAGTTTAAGTCTGTTGACATGTACTACCTGGGAGGAATTTTTCTTGCTGTGTATTAGCTTTATTCTAACATTCACCTCTCCCAGCACTTCAGTGACCCGATAAGGTCCAATCCAATTTGGAAGAAATTGGGCATTGGGTGCTCTGTGCTTTTTACTATTATATAGAAACACAACATCCCCTTCTAAAAATTCATGTTTTCCTTTGGGCTTCTGGTACCTGACGTTACGCTCATGGGCTCTATTACTAGCTAATCGAGCTTCTCTGAATGCCTTCTGCATTCGGGAAAAGATAGACCCAGACGTGTCGTCTTGCAGCGAATAGTTTAACACTTCATTCCGAAGTAACTCTCCATAAGGTAAGATAGGGTCTCTCCCGTGGAAAAGGTAGTTTGGAGTGTTGCCAACCGAATCATGATATGAAACGTTTAGTGCCAATGTGGCACTCGGCAAACTTCTATCCCATTCCATTACATCAGCTTGAATCAGCGACGATAAAGTGTTCTTCAGTAGCTTGTTGAAAGCTTCTGTCATGCCATTACTTTGAGCATGATATGGCGTTGTGAAGTGCAGTCTCGTTTGTAACTGCTTTGCCATTTCTTTAAACGTGTTTGCGGTAAATTCTCTCCCATTGTCAGTTACAATATTCCCAATACCTCCAAACGTACAGACATAATCCAACATTGTTTTAGCCACGGTCTGGGCCGTTTTGTCTGGGATAGGATAAGCTTGCACATAACGAGTGAAATGGCAAACGATAGTCATTATATACTTGTTTCCTAAGTAAGAGGTGGGTAAGGGTCCAATCAAATCGACTCCAACCCTCTCTAAAGGGTGATTTACCGTTGGTAACTTTTGAATGGGGGCCTTCGTAAGCCCGCTAAAGTTCCTTTTCTGGCAGGTTATGCATTTTCCTACATAGGTTTGGATATCCGATTTCATATTGGGCCAGTAGAATAATGAGCAAGCCTTGCGTAGCGTCTTTCTAACGCCAAAGTGAGCACTGAGTGTACTATCATGACTTAAGAAAAGAGCGTTCTTCCTAAGTGATTTTGGCACTACTAATCTGGCTCTCAATGAATTTTCTTCATTTCCTTGTGATGCCATATAATAAAGGCATCCGTTCTTCATAGCAAATGAGTCTAACTCGTCTGGAGAATTAATTTCATTAGAAGTTTCTTCCAGGCCATCTATAACCTTTTTCCAAACATATTCGTTCATTTGCTTTTCCCTAACCACTTCTGGGGAAAATATTCTCGCAGGATCGAAATTATCGGCACTTCTGGTAATGCAGGCAACGTTCCTAGAGAGTGCATCGGGTATGAAGTGATCTTTACCTGGTTTATATATTATTTCGAAATCAAAATCACCGAGATACAAAGTCCAACGCGTGATACGAGGAACAGTGTTTTTAGTCTGGAATAGGAATTTTAAGGGGGCATGGTCAGTATGAACAGCAAACTTACCTCCTGCTAGGTAGAACTCGAAATGTTTCACTGCAGCAACTATGGCCAGTGCTTCCTTTTCAGATACGGTATAATTTACCTCAGGTGCCTTCAACTTCCTAGAATAGTAACTTACCGGGTAATCTAAACCGTCAACTGACTGTACTAATACAGCCCCTACACAGCTGTTGCTTGCGTCTGTGTGTAGCTTAAATTGATTTCCGAAGTCTGGATAAATAAGGACAGGCGCTTCGCTCAAGACTTGTTTTAATTTATCGAAGGCTTGGGAATGTTTAGTTTCCCATTTAAACTTGGTATATTTCTTGGTCAGATCAGTCAGTGGAGCTGATATTTCGGAAAATCCAGGAACAAATCTCCGATAATACGACGTCATACCTATAATGCTCCTCACTTCCCTCTTAGTGGTTGGTTCTTTCAGTTCTCTAATTGCCGATACCTTCTCAGGGTCCACCTCTACACCTTCTTCCGATACAATATGCCCTAAGTATCTAACGGATTTCTTTGCAAGGGAACATTTATCAGGTGCTATTTTCAGTCCGGAATTTTCAACTAATGTCAAAATTCTGTCCAGGTCTTTCATATGTTGCTCGAAAGTGCTTGAAAACACCAAAATGTCATCTAAGAATACTTGAGCGCATTTTCCTAACTCCGTGTCTAGTATTTCTTGCATACATCTTTGAAATGTGGCTGAGGCATTGCAAACACCCATAGGCATCCGTCGGTAGCAATAAGTGTTATCATCAGTCGAAAAAGCCGTCTTCAGTTTATCTTTCTCACTAATTGCTATTTGCCAATAACCCTTCTTACAATCTAAGCTGGAGAAGTATCTAGCTCCCTTCAAAGATCCTAGTACTATATTTGTATTCGGTAGTGTAAATTTGTCTTTCTTAGTCACTTTATTCGGGCCTCGGAAGTCGATACAGTATCTATAGCCTTCCTTTTTCTTGACACAAACGGATGGGCTCCGCCACGGGCTTGCGCAAGGCTCAATTACCCCCATTTCCAACATTTTATCAATCTCTACCTTCATTATATCTTTCATATGATAAGGTATAGGCCATTGTCTAGTGAACACTGGTTCATGATTTTCTGTGTCAATAGTGTGCTCGACTAAATCGCATTTACCTATATCTGTGGCATGTTGCGATATACCACCTTTGTGCTTATGCCAAATAGTCTCAACCTGAGCCTTCTGCTCTTCGTCCAAATGAACCAAACTGGGCATATTCCCCATTTGTTCTCCTAACCCTATCTCCTCGACACATTCGTCATCCCCATAGATAACGTCCCCGGTATTCACGTTAGCACACCTGCGGTACCCCTCAGACTGCCCCACATCACATCTTAGGAAATTATACCTAGATGTCCCTATTCTAGCCTGACTGCGCTCAAAATTAAATGACGCTTCACCTAGTCTACTTAACACATCTACCCCTATCAAAATATCCCCTGGAAAGGATTCGGCTTCCACTATGAGTAACTCGTGGTGTATGGATTCCTTGTCAAAATGTAAGGGTAGTGTTACTCTCCCTAGTACCTCAATGCTGTGATTAGACACCGATTTAATTATCACTGAACTATTTTTGATCCTATAATTGTACACACCGGATAACTCTTCCAGAAAAGAGGATTTAACTATTGAGCAACAGGATCCAGTATCTAACAAGCATATACTAGACTTACCTGCAACTTTGATGCTTATGATAGGTCTCGGAACCTGTTCCGATATTCCAGGGGTGTCAATTAGTTTTTTGAAACATGCTCTATTTCAGGGAGATTCGATCTTTTGTGCGGGTCATACCTACCTTCGCGAAAGTTACTACGCCACGAGCCTCCTCCCGAGTAGTTTTGCGCACCTCTGTTATTGAGTCTCATCTCTCGGCAATTACGCTGCATGTGCCCAAACTGGCCACAACCCCAACATTGAATGTTCCTTCTAACCTCATGCGGTTTCAGTCTTGTTTGGTTCAACTGTACCTCGCATACTTGTCGCGTACCATCATTCACATAATCTTCACAGCGTTTCGCGGCCTTTACAGTATCATTAAAATCAGTGTGCACAGCTGCTATCATCAAGTCCTTGATTCGTGGGTTCAGACCTTTCATGAACACAGGTACCATCATCTCACCTCTAGTCTCCTCTTCATCTAATTCCGTTAATATCGATGACAGTTCTGAAGATTTCGATTCTATTTTAGCAGCATACTCATCAACCGTCAAACGTCCCTGTGTGATCCTAAACAACTCAGTATAAGCTTCTGGTTTGCTAAGTTTCAGGCTAAATCTGTTATCCAACGCGTTGCATATCTGATCAAAAGTAGCAGTGTCCAATTTCTTGTTGGCATCGATGAAACTCTCGGCTAGTCCAGTACAGAGAACTTTTATGATCGTGGCTTTCTGTTGCTCATCCCAGCCTTCTAACATTGCCCTTTTGTTGAATGAGTTCAGGTACTTTGTAAAACTTGTCTTCCCGTCATACTGTGATATGCGTCCCAACATAGAAATTCCATTTGGAATTTTATTTACCCCTACCTGAGGAACTCCTTCTTCACCCGTTGCTCCTGCAGTACCAACCATGGCTACCGTATATTTGTTATCTACAAATAAAAATAAATTCCACTCACCTCTAATAACAGGGCGACCACAAGACCGTCTGAGATCTTAATTACTTATAGTGTAAGGACTGACACAGGGTGTAATTCTATCTTGCGGTGACCGAACAAGAGAATCATAAAATGCTAACCAATATCATTCTCACTTGAATAATGGACGCATTAACTAGTGATCAGTTACTAAATGATTGGAAAAAAATATAGGTAATAATCAAATCATCAAGCAAAATTATGGATGCATTACAGTATATATAGTTCCTTGTAATTTCAGATAAATCAATTGCAACTTTTTATGAGATTCATCGATCCCAACGCTCGCCACCAGTGTATATTCGGGGGTATATACTTTATGTTGGCTCAATCAATCATCTAATTATTACTTCATTTCAAATACTTTTCTTTTCACCTAATTGCTCCGAGAATTTTCAACAATCAAATTCTTCCACTTATTTTGGTAGCGTGGTTATTAATTACTGCCGAACGGCCATTTAAAAAAACATGAGTTCGTCTTATTCGAAAATAAGATTATAATTCAATAAGTTGCAATTAATTTCTGAATTACAAGGATAAGAAAACGCATAATAAACTTAATATTATAATGAACTAAGTAAGCACATGAAAATACAAATGGATAATGGTAATAACCTTCATGAACAAATGAATAAACATTGTAGAAGATAGTTATTTCTAAAGAGCTTAAATATGAAATACTACAATTAAAATCAATAACCTGAATACGATTACAATAATAATAAGTAGGGAAGGCTTAACTCAATATACTTTACACGACACATTTGAGGGGTTTGGGTTGCAAGGGGTCCAGCTTCCAGTCTCAACACTTAGGAAATCTCCTTCTTAGAACCAGAGACTATTCAAACACTTGTTAAATATCTCCCAACTCTATGACGACTGGCTACAGGCCTAAGCTTGCCTATCGGAACTATCAAGTCCGATCTCTGCTGAATCCCTCTCTGAACTACCTTTCTCTTAATCTCCTACGACCCTCTAAGTTCCAAATCCAGCCCACAAGATATAGTTCTAACTCTCAATTGGTCAACTCAAAGGAGAGTAATAATCTTAACCCCACCAACTGACCAATGGACTTTCTGTATTTCGCCCAAAAGGCGGTCCTTATACCAACTTAACATCTTGAAACTATACTCTCAAATATGTATGCGAACCCATTACCCTTGACGGTTTCAATCAATCGCCGAACCACAGAAACCAAAATACTATTTCGTACCCGGAAACTTAAAACCAAAACCTATTTCAAACGCCATTAAATCCTACTGGGTTGGTATTTCTAACTCTTGAGAACCCTCCTAACAAGTGAACTAGAGCACATCTGCGTAGACTATGTGGTTTCCCTATGTCTGTTTACAAAATAATTTCAGTTCACTTTACAGCCCAATTAACTTTCTACTGAATTTGGTAGTCACCCTTAACTACAAGCCCTGATAAATAATGACATATCCAGAAGTCACCACTAAATATTATACAATTTCATTAACTATACCTATGTTCTGCACCACCTAATAACCCCCCTCCCTCCTCCAGGCCATCACCCCCATTGCCCCCACCCCTTTGATGGTAAGGGGGACAGTTTTGCTCACACCCTGAGGGGGGTGCGACGCTCCCAAATACACTTTGATGATGATGACGTCAGAGGCAACAGTTACAGTGACTTCTTAATAAGGGTAAGGTATTAAATTACAACATTTCCTACTTAGTTAAGTTGTTAGATTCCAACAGTTCAACCTTATTTAATTAAGGTTAAGGTGTTACACCTTATTTTAGGTGTTAGATTACAACAGTTCTCGTATCACCTGTTCATTTCAGCCCGTTTTTCTACCTGTAGGTTGCAGTTCATGAAATTGGTCACATTTTGGGTCTCAACCATACGTCAAACCACAACTCTGTGATGTATCCTAAATATAACCCGGTAAGATATGCTGTAACATAAATATAACCCGGTAAGATATGCTGTAACATGAATATAACCCGGTAAGATATGCTGTAAATATAACCCGGTAAGATATGCTGTAACCTGAATATAACCCGGTAAGATATGCTGTAACCTGAATATAACCCGGTAAGATATGCTTTACCCTAAATTTAACCCGGTAAGATATGATGTATCCTGAATATAACCCGGTAAGATATGCTGTAACCTGAATATAACCCGGTAAGATATGCTGTAACCTGAATATAACCCGGTAAGATATGCTGTACCCTAAATATAACCCGGTAAGATATGATGTACCCTGAATATAACCCAGTAAGATATGATGTATCCTGAATATAACCCGGTAAGATATGATGTAACCTAAATATAACCCGGTAAGATATGCTGTAACCTGAATATAAACCGGTAAGATATGCTGTACCCTAAATATAACCCGGTAAGATATGATGTACCCTGAATATAACCCGGTAAGATATGATGTATCCTAAATATAACCCGGTAAGATATGATGTAACCTAAATATAACCCGGTAAGATATGCTGTAACCTAATTATAACCCGGTAAGATATGCTGTAACCTGAATATAACCCGGTAAGATATGCTGTACCCTAAATATAACCCGGTAAGATATGATGTACCCTGAATATAACCCGGTAAGATATGATGTAACCTAAATATAACCCGGTAAGATATGCTGTATCCTAAATATAACCCGGTAAGATATGCTGTACCCTAAATATAACCCGGTAAGATATGATGTAACCTGAATATAACCCGGTAAGATATGATGTAACCTAAATATAACTCGGTAAGATATACTGTATCCTAAATATAACCCGGTAAGATATGATGTAACCTAATTATAACCCGGTGAGATATGATGTAACCTAAATATAACCCGGTAAGATATGCTGTACCCTAAATATAACCCGGTAAGATATGCTGTAACCTAATTATAACCCGGTAAGATATGATGTAACCTAAATATAACCCGGTAAGATATGATGTAACCTGAATATAACCCGGTAAGATATGATGTATCCTAAATATAACCCGGTAAGATATGATGTATCCTATATATAACCCGGTAAGATATGATGTAACCTAAATATAACCCGGTAAGATATGCTGTACCCTAAATATAACCCGGTAAGATATGCTGTACCCTAAATATAACCCGGTAAGATATGCTGTACCCTAAATATAACCCGGTAAGATATGCTGTAACCTAATTATAACCCGGTAAGATATGCTGTAACCTGAATATAACCCGGTAAGATATGTTGTACCCTAAATATAACCCGGTAAGATATGCTGTAACCTAATTATAACCCGGTAAGATATGCTGTACCATAAATATAACCCGGTAAGATATGCTGTACCCTAAATATAACCCGGTAAGATATGCTGTACCCTAAATATAACCCGGTAAGATATGATGTATCCTGAATATAACCCGGTAAGATATGATGTAACCTAAATATAACCCGGTAAGATATGCTGTATCCTAAATATAACCCGGTAAGATATGATGTTACCTGAATATAACCCGGTGAGATATGATGTAACCTAAATATAACCCGGTAATATATGCTGTACCCTAAATATAACCCGGTAAGATATGCTGTAACCTAATTATAACCCGGTAAAATATGATGTAACCTAAATATAACCCGGTAAGATATGATGTAACCTGAATATAACCCGGTAAGATATGCTGTAACCTAATTATAATCCGGTAAGATATGATGTAACCTAAATATAACCCGGTAAGATATGATGTTACCTGAATATAACCCGGTAAGATATGATGTATCCTGAATATAACCCGGTAAGATATGCTGTAACCTAATTATAACCCGGTAAGATATGATGTAACCTAAATATAACCCGGTAAGATATGATGTACCCTAAATATAACCCGGTAAGATATGCTGTATCCTAAATATAACCCGGTAAGATATGCTGTACCCTAAATATAACCCGGTAAGATATGCTGTAATCTAATTATAACCCGGTAAGATATGATGTAACCTAAATATAACCCGGTAAGATATGCTGTAATCTAATTATAACCCGGTAAGATATGATGTACCCTAAATATAACCCGGTAAGATATGCTGTAACCTAATTATAACCCGGTAAGATATGATGTAACCTAAATATAACCCGGTAAGATATGATGTAACCTGAATATAACCCGGTAAGATATGATGTATCCTGAATATAACCCGGTAAGATATGCTGTACCATAAATATAACCCGGTAAGATATGATGTAACCTAAATATAACCCGGTAAGATATGCTGTAACCTAATTATAACCCGGTAAGATATGCTGTACCATAAATATAACCCGGTAAGATATGCTGTACCCTAAATATAACCCGGTAAGATATGCTGTACCATAAATATAACCCGGTAAGATATGCTGTACCCTAAATATAACCCGGTAAGACATGATGTATCCTGAATATAACCCGGTAAGATATGCTGTACCATAAATATAACCCGGTAAGATATGCTGTAACCTAATTATAACCCGGTAAGATATGCTGTACCATAAATATAACCCGGTAAGATATGATGTATCCTGAATATAACCCGGTAAGATATGCTGTACCATAAATATAACCCGGTAAGATATGCTGTACCCTAAATATAACCCGGTAAGATATGCTGTACCATAAATATAACCCGGTAAGATATGATGTATCCTGAATATAACCCGGTAAGATATGTTATGAACTATAATTCAAATGTGTATATAACTACGTATTTATTTCTACACAAAGCTCTAAAATAACATTTCTTCTAAGGGTTTTGAATTTCTATAATTGCTTACTTCCCGTCGGTAACCAACGCTCTCAGAAAACCGTTTATACCATCTAACCAAATTGTATTTTTCTATATCCCTATGTATTTTTATCTAAAGTAGGCCTATTTGTTTAATTTGCTGATTGTACCCTCATAGGCCTAAGTTTAAGTCTCTACTGCCTAAACACTTGTTCTTATAGGCAGAATTGGCGTGACACTAGCTGGGGTAGGACATAATCATATACCGTTCTACCCTCTATTCCGATCATTCTCATAACCATATTTGCCAAACTGTGTATTTTTATATTTGTGCCTATAATAAAATTGAACCGGTCATTTATACGCTTTCATTTCCTGTGTAATTGATGGACATTAATTAGATCAGTTACTAAATTATGGAAATAAAGAATTATGAATAAACAATTAGTTCTGAAGGGATAAATTCACATATATTCCCATTAAAATTTGAAAGTCTAGTGTCAATTCTCAAACCCAAGAAGTGAGCATAACAGATATGCTGTACCATAAATATAACCCGGTAAGATATGCTGTATCCTAAATATAACCCGGTAAGATATGATGTAACCTAAATATAACCCGGTAAGATATGCTGTACCCTAAATATAACCCGGTAAGATATGATGTATCCTAATTATAACCCTTAAGATATGCTGTACCCTAAATATAACCCGGTAAGATATGCTGTAACCTAAATATAACCCGGTAAGATATGCTGTACCATAAATATAACCCGGTAAGATATGCTGTACCATAAATATAACCCGGTAAGATATGATGTATCCTGAATATAACCCGGTAAGATATGATGTAACCTAAATATAACCCGGTAAGATATGCTGTACCATAAATATAACCCGGTAAGATATGCTGTATCCTGAATATAACCCGGTAAGATATGCTGTACCATAAATATAACCCGGTAAGATATGCTGTATCCTAAATATAACCCGGTAAGATATGATGTAACCTAAATATAACCCGGTAAGATATGCTGTACCCTAAATATAACCCGGTAAGATATGATGTATCCTGAATATAACCCGGTAAGATATGCTGTACCCTAAATATAACCCGGTAAGATATGATGTAACCTAATTATAACCCTTAAGATATGCTGTACCCTAAATATAACCCGGTAAGATATGCTGTAACCTAAATATAACCCGGTAAGATATGCTGTACCATAAATATAACCCGGTAAGATATGCTGTACCATAAATATAACCCGGTAAGATATGATGTATCCTGAATATAACCCGGTAAGATATGCTGTACCATAAATATAACCCGGTAAGATATGCTGTACCATAAATATAACCCGGTAAGATATGATGTAACCTAATTATAACCCGGTAAGATATGCTCTACATCCATTTAAATATTATCAATTATATCGTAACGCATGCCACTTTAATTGAACTTTAATTCAAAGACTTTATTGGGAAAGGGAATAATAATTGTAAATAGTTACCTACCTTCACGAAATGGCGGAAGATTATGTTTTGGTCGGATTTTGTTAATTTATTTTTTACAATATTATTATCTTCACAGAATGTACCTGTGATGGAAATCAACAAAGGAGACATGGCTTTGGTACACACTGTACATGGGCACTGTGAAACTAGGTAAGTATTTAGAGTGTGGTAGGGTAACTTACGAATTATCGATCAGTTTCACATCTTGGTTCATATAAGAAAAAACTATCTAATAGAAAGTGATAATTTAACATATATTATTATTTGCATCCATGATACCTGCAGGTATCTTGGATACCGATAAAGTTAAAAATTAAATTAGTAATTACTATTATATTGTTTTTTCTTATATGACCGAACATGTGGAGCTGACCGATAATTCGTAACTTATCCTACGTGATACGTAATTTATTATCATAACATTTCGTTAAAATTGTAAAATAACAATATATGCAATTCTATATTTATCTTGAAATTTAAATAAATTAAATTAATTTAAAAAATGACATTATTATCGATTTTTCAAATCAAATTTCGTTTACTAAATGGTTAATTAAACCAATTTTGTTGATTGCAATTTGATTTATTTTAATACACTGATATAGTGATACGTCTTGATCATTCATTAACACTTAGTTTGACAACATTTAGCATCGGTAAGTGCTTCAACGTTTGTTTCCCCATTCCACATTACTTTCTCTCCATTCCCCATCAATTTCTCCAAATTCCCCATCATTTTCTCTACAGTAACCTTAATTGTTTTTAAATTCCCCATCACTTTCTTCTCATTCCCCATCACTTTCTTCTCATTCCCCATCAATTTCTCCAAATTCCCCATCAATTTCTTCTTATTCCCCATCAATTTCTCCAAATTCCCCATCAATTTCTTCTCATTCCCCATCACTTTCTTCTCATTCCCCATCAATTTCTCCAAATTCCCCATCAATTTCTTCTCATTCCCCATATCCCTTTCTTCTCATTCTCCATCACTTTCTCCTCATTCCCATCACTTTCTCTCTAATTCCCCATCAATTTCTTCTCATTCCCCATCACTTTCTTCTCATTCCCCATCACTTTCTCTCTAATTCCCCATTAATTTCTTCTCATTCCCCATCAATTTCTTCTCATTCCCCATCACTTTCTTCTCATTCCCCATCACTTTCTCTCTAATTCCCCATTAATTTCTTCTCATTCCCCATCAATTTCTTCTCATTCCCCATCACTTTCTTCTCATTCCCCATCACTTTCTCTCTAATTCCCCATTAATTTCTTCTCATTCCCCATCACTTTCTTCTCATTCCCCATCACTTTCTCTCTAATTCACCATTATTTCTTCTCATTCCCCATCAATTTCTTCTCATTCCCCATCACTTTCTTCTCATTCCCCATCACTTTCTCTCTAATTCCCCAAAACTTTTTCCCAATTCCCCATTAATTTTCCCCAATCTCCAACACTTTGATAATTTGCGATTTTTTTCTTCAAAATACAACATTTTTTTTACAAAAAGGTGAATAAAACGACAGTAAAAAAGATTCAGGGGTGGAGGTTTCCCCCCCCCCCCTCCATTTAAAATAGAGCAGTTGTGATTCTTAGAGAGGGAATTGAAATAATTTTTAACTTTGATGGGGAAGGGAAAAGTGATTGGTAATGTAGAGAAAATGATGGGGAAGGGAATAAGTGAGGGGTAATGGAGAGAAAGTGAAGGGAATGAGGAACCGACAATTAACCACTTGTAGATGCTAAATGTTGCCAAACTAAGAGGTAATAAATGATCAAGAAATATCAGTGTATTAAAACAAATCCAAAAACATTCAATGAAATTGGTTTCATTTACCTTTTTGTAAACAAAATTTCAATTTTGAAAAATCCATAATAATTTTTCCAGAACTCTATAGTAACTGAAATATTCTAACCAATTACCGTAGATTTATAAAGAATATAGTGTTTTATTGTTATAAAATAAGTTACATTAAAAGTTACATTAGTAAAATCAATTCTATAAATTGAACTATTTAAGTAAACGTAAGCATTTGCTGGGTGTTGTTTGCAGGTTTGACACTGTGTTCGACATGTTACTGAGGGTTGCACCTGACAAGTTAGAGTACTATACCTACTTCTTCAGAAAAGAGCATTACTGGCTATACCAAAATAGGTGGGGTAAATATTATATCATTGAATATTCTGCAACTATTTATTAGATGTATACATTATCATTAACTTTACATATTGCAGTGTATAGTTTACTGTAATATACTTTATATTACTATACGAAGTAATGATTAAATTCTATCAAAAATTAAGATAATTACTTCTATTTTTTATTGAATTAATGATTACTAAGAAGATTCAAACCAATGAAAAATAGGAATTATTTTTCAATATTTTAAAACTATTTGTTATTAAATATTAATATCCATTAATAAAAACGGTGGTAATAAATTATTACCTGTTATTAAAATTCTGCATAATTTCATAATTAGGTTTTGTAGTGAGAAACTACATATATTACAATCACCTGTTAATTATAATTTATTTTCAGTGAGGAAAGGTCTCGGCCAGGTGATCCGTTACTAACAAGAGTGCACTGGAAGGGACTATCAGGTGCACCTGACGCGGTGGTTAACATCATAGATGATAATGTACACACCTTCATATTCTTTAAAGGTGAGTGACTGGGAAAACACTTCATGAATGCCTGGTATATTCTTTTACAAGTCACTAGGAAAAGGTTATTGTTATAATTCTATAGTGCGTTCTTAATTAATGTGTATTTTCATTCTTAATTTAAGTTTACATTCATTCTTAATTTATGTCTATAATCATTTATAATATACGTTTAATTTCATTATAATTCATAATTTATATTCATTTATGATTTTATTTTCATTCATTATTTTATTTTCATTTATAATTTTATTTTCATTCATTATTTTATTTTCATTCATTATTTTATTTTCATTTATAATTTTATTTTCATTCATTATTTTATTTTCATTCATTATTTTATTTTCATTTATAATTTTATTTTCATTCATTATTTTATTTTCATTCATTATTTTATTTTCATTTATAATTTTATTTTCATTCATTATTTTATTTTCATTCATTATTTTATTTTCATTCATTATTTTATTTTCATTCATTATTTTATTTTCATTCATTATTTTATTTTCATTCATTATTTTATTTTCATTCATTATTTTATTTTCATTCATTATTTTATTTTCATTCATTATTTTATTTTCATTCATTATTTTATTTTCATTCATTATTTTATTTTCATTCATTATTTTATGTTCATTCATAAGTTGTGTTCATTCATAAGTAACTGTGATTTTTCTTTATTATATATTTATGGGTCCCTCATAACGAAATATTATATAAATACTTAAGACGATATTTTAATTATATAAATTTAGATCAAATTTAATAGGTTATTTTATTTTTCTATTCCAGGGTCACATTTATACTACTTCGATCCTGTAAGAAATGCAATGAGTGAAGGAGTCCCAATAAAATTATCCAATATAATTAATTTATTAAATAACTCTGGTAATAAATTAAGAAATTCAAAGACATTTATGTCAAAATTTGAAAATCAAAATACAACTAAAAACAAAAATGTATTGATGATTTATAAACGAAATAATTCGTCAAATATAATTTCAAACGATTATATAAAAGAAAAGAACTCCATTAAATTACAATCAATTTACAATGTCGTCTCACATTCAAGTGACAATAGCTTTAATACCCTTCATTATGACGTAAAAACAACATCAACGACAACAAACGTTCCTTTAAATGTTGACGCAGCTTTCTTTGATCCGCGGGATAGTAATTTGTACATCTACAAGAATGGATTAGTAAGTACATAAACATAGAAAAATTAAACTATCGCAAATGAAATACATGTTATTAAGTAATATAAATATCAAACATGTAATTTTATTCGTATTTCAACAATAAAAACTCTAAATGTGTAATATCAATAATTCTAAAGGCGGTATATATACTTTTTTCTAAGCAAACACTAATATTTTCATCAGGTTCATGGCTATAGAATCATTGGTGAGAGAACAGGTTATATTTTGGATGGTTATCCACGAACAATTCAAGAAGAGTTTCAACCTATCGACTCTCAAACTCAGAATCTCCCGGACAAACTGGATGCTGTTTATTATTCTTTTTACCACAAAATGGTCTTCATTATCAAGGTACTTATAATACCTACTTCTAACTGATATAAAGCCATTTGAATCAACTTGAAGTTACTGAATATACACTTACTAAAATTCTTACAATATTTATTCAAAATATTGACTCCCCCAAACTAACTTTATGAGATAATTTATTGAAAATATTGATCATTGAAAAAAAATAAATGAGGAGGAATATTGAATGAAATATAAATATGCATTTTACAATGTACATTCTCGAATTAATTTAAACTATAACGCGGATCTTTGCAGGGTTTTCAGTACTGGGAGATAGTTTCCTACGAGCCATCGGACACAAACAGAACCAACCTAATCAGAGGACCCTTTCTAGTTGCAGAGAAATGGCCAAATATTTGTGCTACAGAGTAAATCGCTATCTAACTATACATTTTGAATTTTATGACAAGGTACCTATATAAAAGATTCTATCAGAACTAAAACAATAGATATTAGTAAATATCATATATTTCTAATTTTGTAAGACGAGAAAAATACATGTAAGCTGAGAAATAGGTTAATTGCAAATTATATTAAATTTATATCTATTATGTTTTTATTTGCTTAATAAGTCATGATATTCCCATTAATGGAATTTAAAATATTCGTTATTTGAAATGTGTTATAATTAATTGTTGTTATATTAATTTTTAAAATTATCTAGCTGTTTAATACGGAACTTAGATATATTAATTAAGATCTACAAAAATATGATATGGCATATACTATGCGTAATATTAATCATAATATTCTGTATCTAAATGAGATTTGTGTGATGCTGTGGTGAGTGATGCTCTCTTTTTTAAATCAGAAAATTTCAGGAAAGGGTGAGATAAATAAGTAATTTTTAAATTTAAATGGAAATACTTTGGATAATAATTGATAAAGAATCATTCAAACTTTCCAAAGAACTTAATTGTGATGATGTAATTAATCAACAACAAATAATAATTATTATTATGTTATAATCTTATAGAATGAAGAACACGAGCGTTAAAATATTTTCATCCCGAAAAAAATGACAAGGGAAGCTTTTTCAATGATTAAGTTAGGTACACATTCAGAAAAGAGGTTTGTTTATGTATTAATAAAACCAATGTGTTGTATGAATTTTGTAACGTAAAAAATTGTTCAGTTATAATAATTAATAATAGGCTACTGCATGTCAATCTAACTTTAATATTTTGTGGGAGGTTTGGCTAGCTATGACAAAGAATATTGTAATAGTAATGCAAAATCACTTTAATATCAACTGTTTTGCTAATTAAAAAAATATAATTTGCTTATGATACAATTTCGTTTTGCTATATTCTAAAAATGTGACAAAACATTCGTTATGTTATAAAATCATTGTTTCTCATATACGTAAAAAAATGACAAGTAACCTAGCTTAAAGGTCCCCTCCAAGCAAATTTTTTTATTGCTTAAATCAACGAGGTAAATGTTTCTTATTATTTTTCTGCAAAGCCCATAAAATTTGATAGCATATTTTATTTGCTTTTAAAGATTTTCATAATCCAAACTCTACAAAACCTACTTTACTTCCGACTTACTAATTATCAGTCTGAAGAAGAAGAATGTACACCATTTGTTTTGATTGTCAACTAGGTATTTGGTATAAGAAATCTATTTATTATTCGTTTAAAGGTTTAAATTTGGATAAACTTATTATAGAAACGTTTATATACTTTTAGAAAAAAATAATATCTTAAAAGAAGGCCAAAAACGCATGTTTTTTTTTAAATCTAAATTTGAAATCAAAACAAAGAGTGTACAATCTTCTTTCTCAGCGTCCGGTTGGAGATTCGCTCGATTGTTGCTCAAAAAGTATTAAAAAACTTTAAAAGCATGTAATAAAATATATACTGAACCGAATTGTATGCGGTTTGCAGAATAATGATCGTAGACCTTAGTTCTATAATATTATGTTATAAACTCATTTTTTTTACCCGGAGCCTGGAGAGGACCTATAATATATCACTTAATTATGTACTTATACTTACTTGTTATCATAAAATATAATTTAGGTATACAGTCAGACGGGTAGGACTATTTACCGAATGGAACCGAATGGAAACGAATGAAACCGAATGGAATACCGAATGGAGTCCTACTCTTGATTCTACCCGCCTCTATTCTGCTAAAAATACCTTCTAATTACCGAATGGAACCGAATGTGAATGGAACCGAATGGTAACGAATGGAATACCGAATGGAGTCCTACCCTTGATCCTACCTGCCTCTGTTTGGCTAAAAATAACTTCCATTCGGTAAATAGTCTTACCGTAGGCAGACCCCGCTTTAAGTTAAGCATTCATTTTTACTCCAGTCTTTTCGTTTTCTATTAACAAAATCAAAGAACGTTTGCATGGTACACCAATACTATGTACCATATTTTGTTCGGTTCCTTCAATGTAAATAAAATTGTTTTAAAGTAATTTTCCGAACAACTGATGTAATTGTAAGCTCTTGGTTAACTCTTCTATAAGTCTTCCTGTTATAAAAGCGGGGTCTACTTAAAGTGGGGCCTATAGGCTATAGGCATGAGTAAATCAAAAGAAACAATCTTAGTTATTCATGTATGTTAAGATTGCATTAATGCATTTATATCCGTATTATTTAGTCTGATTATTATAATACATAGGTATGATAATTTACAATTGTTTAATAAATTTCCTTCAGTTTCTCCTTTGTAATTTAATTGTTATTTTATTTATTTATTAATTAGTCATTTATCTTGTTGATCTATGTTAATAAAGGAATATCAATATGATGTTTTATTCCTCCATTATTTTTAAATATTTCAATATATAGGTATCTCATGATTTTGAACATTCAACCAGCTCCTTTTTGTAATAT